>VWZN01017005.1:253350-284991 GCA_013396955.1 Regulus satrapa | reverse complement strand
TTTTTTTTTTTTAGGCAAAAAATTATGTTACTTACATTTTATACTTCAGGTGTTTTTCCTATGTTCTACATAGGAATTGGCAATTTCTTTAAAGAGAATTAAATACGATTTGTTTTCCCAAATCTAGCAAGTAAGGATTTAGAAAAAAATGTAACATTTTGATCTGATGTACCATGGATGGACTACTCTTACATGAGGTTTGTGTTGTTTCTTTTTAAAATAAAATGGTGTTTAAATTGTGGGCTGGTAAAAAAACAAAAAAAAAACCAAAAAACAAACAAACAAAAACCAAAAAAATACCCCAACAAACAAAACCACCAAACTAGTTTTCCAGGCTCCTTCCTTTGAGGACAAATGGTCTCCTAAAGGCCCTTTCCTTGGTTGCTGATGGACAGCCTTAATTAAAAATATGACTGAAATATCTTGCAAGCAGTTAACAAATCCATACTTACAGAAAATGAAGTAAGGAAAAAGATTAAGGGAAGTTAGAGAAAAGATTGCTCATGCATGGACTGTGGGTACTGTTAGCAGGTGAAGACAGTAATATGTGAAAGACCAAAATTATGTTACAAGTCTTCCCATGAAAATGGCATTTATTGCCTTTCAAAGATGACATATTCCAGTAATGCTGTGTTTATTTGTTTAAGTAGGCTTGAAAATCAAATTTTCAATACTAACAAGAGAAAAGAATGAATAAGAATTATTGAAGTGCATACTAAATATCTTCTATATATTATGGACATGTAACAGGATTTTTTTCCTGCATCATAAGATATTGCAGGGGTGGACAGATAAATTACTGCCTGTATTTATAGAATAAAAATGAAAAACTATTCTTAAAGGAAAATCCTTCCAGATTTGTAAAACCCTGCTGACAGTAGCAATCAAACTAGGAAAAAGCAGTCAGTCCTTGACTGATAACCTGATTCATTTTTGTTATGAGTTAAGTACATTACAGGAAATACAAATGTAAGAAGTTTGTTTAAAAATACTCTGCATATTCATACAGTACCACGTAACAATAAAAAACCCCCCAAGAGCTACTAGAGTATCATTTGCTTTGCAAATAATAGTGAGTAGCTATAAAGCATCATCATTGACTAGTATTAAAAAGATATAAATTCAGTTTAGTTGAGAAGAGTTGATAGACTCAGCAGATCGTAATCTCAAATACTGCCTTTAATTCATGATTATGCTTAAAAGTTACAACAAATATATGGACTCTGAAGTCCCTAAATGCATTTGCCACAGACTGAAGGGTAAAGCATTTACAACATAGATTAAGATGATTACATTAAAAATTCAAAACACTGATAAAATTTCCCCATTTTAAAGAGAAATAATTTATTTTTATAAAACATATCCTAGTACAGTTTTATGACAAAATTACTCATTAACCTTGCTAATGACAGACATGGTACTGGCCCATGACCTGTGAGTAATGCACCAAAATAAGGTGATACTAAATCTATGAACTAGCTAATATTTAGATTTATGATTTAGTGAATGGTGACATCTTTGCTACTTTCTGAAGAAATGAGCAAATCATAATGTCTTTTTCTTCCTAAAGAGTTCTCCTTGGCAACCATCAATGGAGTGTGACTGTAATTGATAACCTGAGCTGATTTTACATTCTGTTACAAATGCAGGTTCACAAGGTTAATTGTGGCCGGGCCACGGCTCGTGGGAACACGAGGCTGCTGTGTCTGCCTGGCTGGTGAAGATGAACAGCGTGATCCCAGCACTCCCTGAGCCAGGAGGGACCTCCAGCACCGCACATGGCACTGACCCCACCTGTGACACCCACCCTGTCATATGTGTGGCACTGACCCCACTCCTGACACCCACCTGCCACTGTGGGTGGCACTGACCCCACCTGCGTCATCCATCTGTCATGTGGGTGGCACTGACCCCACTCCTGACACCCACCCTGCCACGGCGGGTGGCACTGACCCCCCTCCTGACACCCACCCTGCCACGGCGGGTGGCACTGACCCCCCTCCTGACACCCACCCTGCCACGGCGGGTGGCACTGACTCCACCTGTGACACCCACCCTGTGACTGCGGGTGGCACTGACCCCACTCTTGACACCCACGCTGCCACTGTGGGTGGCAGTGTCAGAGCTAGGGCCCTGCTCACTCAGAGAACAGACTGCTCTGCACTGTGCAATGTGTCTGTGCAGTGTTCTTTCTACTGCCTTTTGCTTCATGTATTCTATTAAATCCAGGGATCAATAATTGTGTGTCAATCCAAAACAAGTTACTGATTAATATCCAACAAAATTACCACTGAGGAAGGATCAGCACTTGGTTCCATTTCCAGTCCTCTCTTCTGCAACACTGAATTGAAACGTGCAGCAAAGGAGTCTCATTAATGATACACAAGCACAAGAGATGGGAATTTTTAAGACATCTGAAATTTACTGTAACAAAGCACTTACAAGGCAAGGGAAGATAAAACAAGCATTACATCATAAATGAGCAGTTCAGTAATTTCATCCTAGCAAAAGTAAGACCTTCTCACACACTCCACACGTAGCTCACAGTGCTAGTGCACAACAGGGGTTACAATTTACCAGAAATCTAAAATGTCAGAGCAGAGGAACCACCAGACCAAGTTTCCCACTCAGCACTGCAGCAACCAAGCTCACCCTCCTAGCCTGACACACACTACCAGTATCCCAGGAAAGAGCCAGCAGGGCAGTGCTGCAAGCACTGAGGGCTTCTGCTCTGTGCTGTCTGCTGCTGTCTGTTCAGCTGCAGCCAAGGCAGCAAGGGGAAGTTGCAGAGAGCCTGCACAGGGATGTCACAGAGAGCTGGCACTGGGATGTTACAGAGAGCCTCAGCACCCCGGGTGAATTGCAGAGCAGCAGAACCAGGTCAAACTCAGCTTCACTGACAGTACAGAGTACACTCCTTGTGCAAAGGACAATCGCTCAGGGCTCAGGAAGTGGAACCAGGCAGTGGAAGGAGCAGCAGCACCCACCAGCTGCTCTCCCCAGCTACCTCAGCAAGGCTGTGCCATTCTCAGAAACCCCACTGCCTTCTGCATGAGTCCAACCTTCCTTTGCTCTCCAGATGGACAATAGATCAGCTAAAGGTTACTTTTAGATATAAAAACTAGGCAGAAATCTTATCAGTTATACTGTATATTCATGGATTCACAAGTATTAATACAAGATTTTAAAGAGAAATGCAAAATTTACTTCTGCATGATTCAATCATGTTAAGGAACAGTTGAAGTCTCTGAAGAGACCTAAATATCTAGAAGGAATCCTGTGGATGCTGAATACAGTTTGTACCAATACAGGCAACCATGCCCCTTAATTCTTTAATAAATCACTCAAATTTCATTTCAAAATCTGTTAATAATTTTCCCTCTATAGTTCCCCCTCTGGGAGTCTCTGCTGGATGAGCCTGGATGTTTTGAATTTCTAACCAGAGAGTTTTGATAGCCATATCCATTTGCTCCTGTGTCAGCAGCATCCTTAATTTAAAAAGCTCTTTCACCTGCCCAGCATTTTTAGCTGTCCCGTCCCTCCCTCCCACGCTTATGGTGATCAATCCTGTCCCATCAAGACTCATCCCCAGGGCTCCCCAGGCAGGCAGGAAAGGCTCCATTCGATGTCTACAGCCCTGCTGTACATCCCTCCTGCTCTGAAGGACTCTATCTAGGAGCTGTAACCAAGGTAAAGCAAAGCTGGTTAACATTCACACAGTTGTTACTTCACATTTGCAACAGGAGAGGCCAAAGGATCTGACATTTTTTAAGGTTACATAAGCTTCTTAAATGGCTTTTAAAAGAAAACAACAAATAAATTGAAAAAAAATCAATTTTACAGCTTGCTATTGTGGCATTCACTGGTTAGTGGATCCATAGAAAGCTTATTCATCTTTAGTAAAGCTACATGAAATCATCAAAAAAGGCTGCTAAAGAAAATCCATTCTCAGCATTAGTACATGGCAAATACTAAAATGTTAAAAAGTATATGATGTTTAAAGGTTTAAAAATTAAGAGAAGTGCATGGTATCCTAGGAAAACCTCCAAAGAAGTCCAAACTTCTGGGCCTGAAAGAAATGTCTCCAACCCAGTATCAGATGTCTGTGTCTGTCCTCTTAATACAATGAAAGAGAAGTAAAGGCAAAACTTCAGCCTGCCATCACAGAGGAAAAAAATCTCTGAATATATAAAAATTGACTACAAAGTGAGCAAAATTATCTGCTTAACAGTTGCAAATCTAGGCCCAGATCAACAAACAACAAGAGCTAAAGAGAGGGCATTATGTGCTTCTTTCCCTTTTCTGTGCTTCTTCGCTGTAGCTTATAACTTATTAAAATGGAGTATTTGTACTTAAGGACATCAAAGTGATCATCAAAACCAAGGTTCCAGTCCTGAAATATCCCTGGAATTTCTGTTAGTTTAGTTTTATGTTAAGTGAAAGCAAGATTACCTACTGTCCTCATAATCCACACTGTGGATGAAAGGTAGGGAAACGTTAAGAGCTGTGCTGTTTGGAAGATTTTCCTTCTTGCCCAGGTGCTGTTCTCAAAGCTGGGCACCCTGCAACGCATTACCTGGCTAAGGAGACAGCCTGGATGGACCTGCAGAGATTCCAGGAGGGCTCCAGTCTCCCCCCGGGCTTCTCAGCCTGGGGTTCCTGCCCCATTCTCTGCATCCATCCCGGCTCCATCCCCACATCCCCAGCTCCGTCCCGACTCCATCCCCTCTCCATCCCTGGATTCCCGGCTCCATTCCGGCTCCACCCCCGCTCATTCCCGGCTCCACCCCCATTCCATCCCGTCTCCACCCCGGCTCCATTCCGGCTCCATCCCCGTTCATTCTCGCCTCCATCCCCATTCCACCCCAGCTCCATCCCCGCATTCCCGGCTCCATTCCGGCTCCATCCCCGTTCATTCTCGCCTCCATCCCCATTCCACCCCAGCTCCATCCCCATTCCATCCCGGCTCCATCCCCGCAGTCCCGGGGGAGCTCCAAACCCAGTGCAGTGCAGGGCCCGGCTGCTGCACGAGGAACACCAGGAACGTCTTTAAATGTTTTTTGCCACTCTGTAAACGCAATATGGCTAATCAATTGAGATAAACTACGGAAAAAATTCCATCAGCTGCTATGTAATAACTCCCGTTTAATAATCATTGAACACAGTTGCAGCCAAAGTACTGCAGTCTTAAATCAAAGATCACTTCATATCACAAGGTCTTAAGGGACATTTTTGCCTAGGAGTATATGTGGCATGCTTAGATATTAGCATAAAACTACAGTCACTACAGTTATTTTCAATACAAAAGGTTGTCTACAAATCAAAATTAAATCCCCTTTACTTTATTCAGAGTAAATGGCTGAATAAGGATGCAAACAAATTAACTGAAAGCTTGAAAGTCAAGTTCTCAATTACTATTTAACAGCAACTTTACTATATTTGAATATAATTTACTGTATACTTAGCTGTTTTAAAATGGAATCCAATACTGTATAATAAAACCCCAAATAGCACAACAAATGATTTATGATGATGCAAATGTACAAATACTTGGGTCTGAATAGTGCAGTTTCCAGATATATTGCTAACTGCTGTACCAGCCTAACATCTAATAAATCATTCATGAAAAGCCAAAGTACACAATTTGCTATGCTACTTCTCAAAATCTGCCGGGGTCAGAAGGCCTGCTGACACAAAGACTTCAGGGGGGCTCTTACTCCCAGTTACTAAAAGTTGAGAACTCTCACTTAAATTAAGGTATTTCTACAGACACAGGGAAGGAGATACAACTGGAAAAGTCCTAAATAGGAGGCTTTACAATTACAGAATAAAACTAGGAGTTCATGGGCTTAAATAGTACCAAAAACACATAATTATTTTGCTGGCCATTCATTAATTAGCAATGCTATGAAGTAGCACCACACTTCTGTGTGTAAAAATATAAACATCTGCAGTATCAGAGAGAGACAGATCTACAACATCATCTGTGTAACAATGATGAAGTGCTCTATGCAGAGTGTTCTATTTGCAGCAGTGATTCATGGTGCTGGGCAAAAAAATGCTGACACTCCAAGAAGATATTTTCCCGTAAAAGGTTGAAGTCCTTAAGCAGCAAAAAACACCAACGTCCATCATCTTTAAACTCTATTGATTTCTGGTGAAGATTTAAAAGGCTGTTTACTTATTTCCCATCATTTCTGTCAGAGCTGTAACAATTCTCTTCCCACTGAATAAACCTCTCATGATCCTCTTGGTGATTAAGGTCAGACAAAATGTCAAACTCCTAATGCTAAGTGCTTTCACATTAAAAATTAATACCAAATCACCAAGTAAAATCCAAACAAGAAGTCAGACATGTAAACAGAACACAATAAGGGCAATACTGACCATTACAAAAAAGAGCTGTAATGCATACATGAAAAAACACTTGGCAACAGGTAAGAGTGCATTCTTTCACTTTTGCATCTTTAACCTCCTTCCTTATCTCAAGAGTTATTGTACTATATTTGAGACAATCCTTTTAAAAATCCTTTTTCCATTAAAGCTTGCAGTTGCCTCCTCTGTTTACCCCCAAATGCCATTTACTATATGACTGAAGTATTACAAGGATTGTTTTTATTGCATTCTGAACTTCATCCAGGAATAGAGGATTATTTTACAGCTGCTGCTGAATACAAAGCCAGTATACAGGTAACAAAAAGACATCATAACGACCCCCTAAATCAAACTCAAACTTATTTCTAATTATCTATGCAGCATTTTAAAGCATTGAATATATACATACATGAATAGAGGAATGCAAAACATAGCCCTGAAAGAGGCTCCCCAGGGTTTTTTATCCAGACTGCTGCTGCTTCAGGCAACCAGACCATATTAGTTCATTCATAAACTTATCAAGTACAATCCTAAAACTAAGTACTTTCTTCAGCCTTTTAAACAACTACTAATATCCTGAGGGAAAGCAAGAAACCATCAAGTGTAGAACCAAACTTGTAAGGTTTGGAAGCCTGCAAGTGACTATAGCATAAAACCAGAGAGGTAGATATCAAATAAAATGCCAAGTGTAAACAGCAGTTTGGTGTAACCAAAGGAATTTATTCCAGCAGGTTACCTTTAAAGTTTTGGTCTACCTTACCAATTGACCTACAAAAGATTGATCTAGTTTAGAATGCATGAACATAAATGAGAGATTCACAGGTATTAGGGTGAGGAAAGAATCTCTTTAAACTGCCTGGGCTCTGAATGAACAGTTCAAGCCCAACTTCTGTCAAGAGCTGTGCCTCGTGTACAGAAAGGTCAAAGATACTGCACTAAGAGGTGCAGGAGGAGTGGCAGGAACGAGGACGGTGATTCTGTGATAGGCTTTAATATCAATCTAGGAATATTAACAAAATGCAGCCAGTTTCCACCACAGATTATAAACCCCCCCACAAAATGCAGTAAAACCCAGTCGTTGATCTTCTAATTAATAAGTATCTGGTTAGCTTTCAGATCAAAATTACTACAAAGGAATTAGGAGCTGTTTATTATATGCAAACATTGTTGNTTAGTTTTATCTTGCTCCCATAAGACTTTGATAGGAGTCGTGAGAAGGGTCCAGGAAGGACCTTGATTAAAATACAAAAACAAGTTGTTTGGTTTGTCAAGCAGATGGGGTAGCAAGGACAAACTGTTATCCAGACCCATGGCCCAGCAGTGCTGGAACAGAGGGAACAGAGAGGATGCAGAGAACCCTTCTGCACTGGTTCCATGAAATATTGAATGAGAAATTTTCTGTTCCCACAACATACTCCTTGTGAAGCACAATGAGCCATACAACTCCTCCTAAGTTTGTTGAAACTCTGTAGCTGAAACTATCAGAATAAAAATGTTAAATAATCATCAATATTCTTGCTATACATTGTAGTGGAGTGTTAATGCAACACCAACATAAAATTTGGTACTTGGCTATCTAACCATGTACAGAGTGTTTGGATATCATTAGGGATTACAGAGGTTCAGCATGAATCACACCATAGGAATGTGTCAGGCAGTGAAGTGAAACACCACCATTTCAGAATAACACAGCCTCAGTGAAGCACATTACACACACCTCTGCAGTATTACAAATTCAAAACTTGATCTGAAAATTTGGCTTAACTTTCCTTTTAGATACAACATTATAAATGTTTCATATAATTTTAACACATATTATTTTTATGCTTTATCTTAAGAATTTTAAATATTTTGAGATCACTTCCTATGTTCACTTCTATGCTGTTTAGTATTTCTTAAATACTCCAATTCAGATACTAACAGGTAAATACTTAAGGATAAACCTTGCATTCCTGATTCAACTAAAATTTTTTCTGTGCCTTATACTTGTACTTGTTTTCTTCTATATTAAAATCACAAACTACCTTGAATCATAAAGGTTTGCAAAAAGTCAAACAATTCTTATTTCCTGCTTGTAAGGCCAAAATTTGTATACAAAGGTTTTGGTGGGTTTTTTTGTGGGTTTTTTTGGTTTTTTTGTTTGTCTTTGGGGGTTTTTTTTGTTTGTTTATTACAGAATGAGTAAAACTGCCTAATGAAATTATGATTTGTAAAGGAAAATATTATAGTTTACCAAAGAAAATAAATGATTGCTAAGAATATTTAAAATAACACATTCAATTGGAACAGCGACAATCTTGCTACACTCCTCTCCGTGATGTCCTTGCTACAATTAGTCAGGAGAGTGGCTATGATCCCTACCTCAGGATCACCGGATTTTATCTGTAAATTGAGGAGTGTTTAATACTGACATTATGATGCCCTCTCTCCACCCCAGGCAGGAACACCTGTCTGCACAGAGCTGCTCTTTGCTCTCAGTGTTTTCAGCAGAATCTGACACCTCGATTTGGATTGGCGGCCACATGGCCTCTCTGCTGCGCTGCTGAATCTCAGCAGGAGGGACTTCAAGGTAGTTGTGAGATTCTCAGTGACTTTAATGAGAATTAATTGATGAAGTTTGGTATGTAAATACTGTCCAGAGAACTTGCTTGACTTTACTGTTTAAGTTTATTTTCATCAACCTACCATACTCCAAAGACTACTGTATGTTCTTGCTGTCTTGCCTCCCAAACACTGGTGAGATTCCAGAGCCATCCCAGGCAGGGATGCAGGACACCCCTGAGATTTCATAGCCATCCTGGGCAGGGGTGCAGGACACCCATGCAGGCCCGGGGCTCTGCTGGCCCGACAGAGGGGAGATGAGGAAACCAAAGGTCCCGAGTCTCAGACGGAGCTCCTGAGAACATGGTAACTGAGGCTCTGCTCCATGTCGTTTCTACTCCAAAGAGGTGCCCGCTGTGCCAGTGTGCAGCAGGCTCCTGTCACTCTGACAGGTGAGCCAGGTCAGGCCCATGGCACCCATTTGTGCTCAGAAAGCTCCACACCCCCAAGTCTGAGTCATCTACTGCGGTGACTGCACAGACAAAACTAAAAGATGTTCCTTATTTCCTCACTGCATTTTCAGTTATCTGCATTCCCACATTAAGGAAAACGAAAGTAACAAATTGTCAAAATGAAAACAATAAACCAGATTGATTTCTGGGTTTATAAACCCAAGATTAATCATGAATGAATATAATTAAGAACACCCAAATTACTCTTCACTAACGTCTTGCTTTCCATACTTACTCAGCTTCAAACAACAGCCCTCTCATGTACATTTTATATTAAAATCTTGTAAAGCTTCCACACATGTTTTGAAAATTATATTTTTTAAAGAAAAGAGAAAATTATTTACCTTAAATTAACTGGAGGCCTTTAAGAGCAACTCCTCATAGTCTGAAGATGCAGATTCTCACCTACTAACACAATTAAGGATGTGCTTAACCTTTGAAAGGGAGAAACGTGGCTGTATTTGTGGTTTGTGTTATCCATGGACAACCTAAGGTCTGGAATCCCACTAAGTTATGTACTCAATGATTTTTGTTTATACCCACTCCAACTCTGAGGAAAAGAAAGGTTTTCTTCTTCACATATTTCCTTCAAATATTCCAGAGTCTCGAACCATATGACCTTTTCTGAAACTTTCCCAGAAAAAGGCACTCTTCCTCACATATAAAAATCTTTCTATGTCAAAAATTTCTTCATCATTTGAATATTTCTATAATAGAAATGTAATTTTAAGAGGACGCTGCATTACGAGCATTACAAAACTGTTAAAACTGTTTAAGTTATATATTCTAATTAGTTTGGCAGAGCTAATACAAATTATGTTTACAGACTAACAATAATAAAATTGAAGTACTAGTTAAATATGTAAAATAATTAAAGGAATCATTTTTAGCCTGGCATAATTAGCTAATCCACTTTACAAGCACTTATTAAAATGAATTTACATGTTATATTCCATAGGTACTTACACAATAGTGTTTATACAGGAAAAATATAATGAACCAAACTCTTTGTATCCAGCTCTCCACAATTAAAACGAAGACTCCCCAAGTAATATCAATCTAGGAGAGACTAATTAAGTTTGGTTTGATAACCATTCATTTCTTCTATTGCCTCTGAGCAAATTGTTTATTAGAGAAAGTTATTTTACACAAATCAAATCAAACTGGGTAAACCATTATATTTGAGAGAAACCTTAGCCATCAGTCAATTAATCCATCATTTTCTCCAGACACTTTTGTTTAACGAGCAGATCATATTATCAACAATTTAGATATGCTATGATTCAATTATGACAGAAAATTTATTGACAGCTTCTCTAATACTTTTGTTATGAATAAATATTAAATGTTCTCCACTTTTGATGAGCAAACCAAATGCAATCATGTTAAATCTAATAGTCAAAACCTGAGTGATACGTGCAAATGAAATGTTTAAAAAAAACTTAAACCAAAATAATTGATATTATTAAAAAGAGTGATCAAACATACCTCATAATTTCTGAGAAATGCACAAATTATCGGATTTCTACTGATTAAATGAGAACACAGCTATCTAAGTATTACCAAATATGCATGAAGAGGTTTAACACAAATAAAAATGAGTGACTTCATGCTGCACTCTAAAATACATAAGGCTTTATTATGTAAAACGGGTATCAACACATCATAAAGTTAAGAGACACTTTCTGCAACTACATGCAAGATCTGCCTAAAAAGTTAACAGAAATATATTCTTCAAACCTAACAGCTGAACATATTTGCTGTGGTAATCACGTCTATTAAAACCCCGACTGGTGAGAGGTTTATAATTAGAGCTGTGAAACTCAAGAAAAGAGCACTGCCTGACAGTGATTACTCCAGAATACTCAGACTCCCTGACAGACGTCTCTCTTTGAAGAAATCAGAACGGACTCATTGAGCACCGAACAAACCAATTCCTGATGAAAGGACAAAGGGGAAGCTCTCCGCAAACCAGCACCCATTACGGAGATAATGGAATCACGAAATCTTCTATCGCTACATTACAGCATCATTATCACTTCAAAGGTTTTTCCTTGAGCCAAGGAAGTTCCTCGCCTAAGGAGGGAGCTGCAGGAGGGTTCTCGGCTGCAGCAGGGCTCACTGCAGAGCCTGAGCCCACGAGAGAGGAACTCACACCAAAGCTATGCGAGATTTCCAGGTCTGATGCATTCTACCCATGAGAAGCATCATTTTGTGTCTAGATTGCATATCAGCAATATGTTTTGACCATTTCTCAACCTGGAATGCTCTTATTGTATATATCCTAGTTGCAAATATTATAATACATGTATGTTGTCAAACATATATAAAATACAACAAACCAATCATTTCCTCCCCTGTCCTTACCTGCTATTTGGACTGGTGCATAATGATGCATTGTGGTTTACAGACATTGCCTCTACTTTCAGGACTGAAATGAGAATTCATGCCAAATGGAAGCTAAAGAATGGTCAAATGTACTTTATTAAAAAGCATGTGTTTCCAGAACCCCTGGCAAAAGTGAATGCACATCAGGTTGCTCACTGCCTCCCAGTAATTGAGTACTCTATCCTGATTGTTTCACTAGTTCCCATTAAGAACTCTGGAAGCTTTCATGAAAAAAAAAAAAAAAAAAAAAAAAAAAGAAAAGAAAAGTGGAATATCACTATTATTAAAGCTGGAATTGTCAGGTACATAGCAGCACATCAACTTGCAGAATTTTTTAAACAACTTACATAAATTTTAACAGTGTCTGTTACCTTTCTCAGCAATCTCTGCCTGTAGATAGCCAAAGCCCCAAGGAGTCTGCCCTCTCAACATCTCAGCACCCAAAGGTTTATGACGCTTGCTCATGCAAAAATTCAGGCAAGCATAACTGGCAGAAACAACATCGTCCTACCTTACTACAATACAGACGTTACCACATTTTGCTGCAATATTCTAAAAACTCTATGAGAGAAGAATAAAATATTGATGAAAGGTGGCACAGACAGCACAGATTCCGAAGGCTGTGAAAGTTTGGATCCTTCTGAGGAAGCAAGTAAAAAGGATGAAGGATGTTGACACCCATTTGTCACCATAGTAGACTGTAATGTCTTTTTCAGAGCCCATCTCTGAAATGTCACAGGAGTAGGAAGAGATGCTTCCGTCTCTGAATGCCTCATGGTCAGAAGCCCTAAGTTCAATTTTCTAAAATATATTTTTTCCCTGTAGCCAGAGGAAGTCACACCCCAAATATATCCTGTGCATACTGGTGCTGTACTGTAAAGCCCCTGGTTCTGTCACAAGGGATTGTTTAATTCCCAAAGTCGAAATTCAGCGCATCCTCTCATCTTCTAAAATGAACGTATCATAAATCCTTTCCCTATAGCTCCTACAATTCCTAATGTATACTTTGCCTCCGTGTGTTTGGAGAACTTATATCACATTGAACAGCTGATGTCTGTTGGTGTAGTTTTCCTTCCCTGCCTCTGTCCAGCACAAAACCAATGTGTGCAGAGCTGTGGCTGTGCTCTCCCCTATCCCAGCATTTCCACAGCCACACCACTCCCTCAGAGCTGTAAATCCACCCCTGGAGCTGAAAGGTGCAATGCAGTTCCTGGGTTTCAAATGCTTAAATATAAAAGAAGGCCTAGGTAGAACACAAAAAGTGTGTGATTCATGAAATAAGGAAATAGTAACTCTATCATAACAAATATATTTGACCTTTAAAGCAGTAACAACAAACATTAAAAACACTCAAGCTTTCCTTTGCTGCCAAGTTTATTTTCCTCATAAGTTGTGCCCCATTATGCTACAATCATCCTTCATTACTCCAGCCCAATAATGCACAGTCTATCATCTACCTATAGTTGTCTGGTGTCTATTTAGTTTTATAGCAAGCAAGCAATTTGAGAATATGGTAATAAAGCCTCAATCACAGTAATGATATATGATGGGCTGTAATTTCTGTGTGCTAATGGTTTACAAACAGTATCCCAATGATGATGGGAATCTCATTGATTCATTACATGAGTACAATAATACCAAAATAACTTACTATAGATCACTGTTTACTCATGCACATAGTGATAACAACCTCTATATATCTCTATATACAGATATATAGAAATAAAATTAGTATTAGTCTTTCCGCATAAAAGTTCACACGGCACAAAACATTCTGTGTTGAGTTCCCTAAATCAATTTTTAAAGTTGAAATTACTGCATTGAACGGGTTCTTTGAAAAGCAACCTATTGATTTTAATCTGCTTGAAGCAATCAATTACTCCCTGTCCTCTTTATTCCAAACTGTAATGAAAACTAAACTGCGTTGTCTTGAAAACTAAATGTGAAGATGATCATAAACAGAATTTAAACTCCATGGATTATTCATATCTACCCATTTAGATTTGCCATTTCCATTATGAGTACATTTGCCATGAGCATTTAATGGACATCTAAAAGGGAATTCATTAAAGCAGGAGCTGTTGGCAGCACTTATGGGCTTCAGACTGCTTTATGTTTGCCTTTAATAGCTCACTATTATAAAAGTGATATATTGTGTTCATCCCATTAGTAGTTTGCAGAAAGGTCTGTAAGACATAACAAATCCTTTTGAGTATTGTCAGAATCAAAAGGCAATCATGGGGTATTTTTTTTCAAGCGGCATATTATGACCCCAACAAGGTACCATTTTAGGTCATCTAAATTTTGATGATCTTAGCCAAGTAATAATTTAATGGCCCTATAGACAGTTTGTTCTTTTTCTTAATGAAACGCACGTGAATTATTAATGCCATCTCAAATGCACATATTTTTAAAATTTACCATAACTATTAAGGTTGAGCATGTTTAAAAACGAAAATGTATTTATCAAAAATATCTTCTCCCTTGTTTTGGGCCAAAGTAGTGCCAAAGCAAGCAGGAAACTTAATGGCATCAACGTGTGTGTGGAAACTGCAGAACAAGCAGCCTTGAGCCGCCTGCTTCCCCTCCCCCCGGCCCTCCAGAGGTGAGCAGGAGGGATGTGTTTGCACGAGTATTTGCTTATTGGCACAGCAGGAGAGCAAAAGGCAAACTAAAGTAAAGTTGAGCTACAAAAAGTAATCCAGGGTTAGTGACAGAAACACCTCCCCGCATCACAGATCACAAACCACTTGACACCTCTAGAAATAACTTCATATCATTCACCATCTAAGTATTCATGGCAGCCTGGAAGTGTTCCTGGGATTTAACCTTTATGCAGTACCAAACAGGCATTTGATTATTCACTCTATGTTCGGCAGGGGCGCTCCCACCCCAGTTCCATCACACAGAGCACAGTCCTGCTCGGTTCCTGGTGCTCCCTCTGCTGACCCTCTGCCTCTCACACAGCTCCTGCTTCCCAACAAATGGGACTGATGGACGTAATGCAAAGGAAACAAATAAAGGATTACCCAGCTAAACTTCACAAATAAACTACTTTTAAAAGGATCTCCACAATTACTAATAAATACCTATTATTAGATTTACTTTGCAAAGTATGAATGTCCTTAAAATCCCAGTAGTTCAGGAAATCACCTGAGCCTGCAAGGGTACTGGCAGCTTTACAAAGCAGCCCTGGTACTGCACTAAATACAACCACAGTGCCACGACACTCAGAAATAACTTCTGCAGGGGGCTGCAAAGCCTGTGCAGTTAGAACAAGCCTCTAACACCTTGAAGACCTTCCAGCCTAAGCAGTTTGGCCTTGAAAAAATAAATTACTGTCAACAACTTGAAAGCTTCGGAAGAATCAGACTTCTTCAAAGTACCTGTACCAACCCTCCTGTAGATTCCTAAAGGGAAGCTGCTCATCTTTCATGGCTCACCTTACCTGGATGGAAAGCTCCTAACAGCACTGACCTCCCACCTTGGCCTTTATGAGCACTCCTAGAACTGCAGGTGACAAGCCAAATATTCCGTGAGGAGGAGAATGACCCAAAAGAGGTTAGTTTGCCACAAGATCCCACAGAAAGATTCTAATTTCTTGTGCAACACACACACACACAAAAGAAACAATAGAGAGGCAAAGGGTTCATTTTCCTTTTCCTGGAGAAACAAACCACTGTCTGGTACCCTCTAACACCATAACTGTGTGCTCTTCCACTTTTCAACACCAAAGCAAATCACATAAGCCAAAGTAGCCTCTGTATTTTATTATTTTTGCCCAGTTAAACTTGACATTTGAAAATGCTTTACAGCTTTTCCTAATGGTACAATAAAATGGGATGAAAACCACAAATGGTTCAAACATTTAGTAGAAAAGGAAAATAAAAAAGAAAAGATCAGAGTGCAAGTATTATCAAACTGTTCAGATGAGCAGTGAACCACCACCCACACAGAAACAGGGGTGGTTGCTGGAAGCTCTGCCCTCAACTGAGCAAAATGCAGTTTCTGCAGAGATTTCTGGGTATACCCTTCCTGGTACCGTTATTGTCACACATGTGCAAAAGGAAGGTAGTAGGTGTGACATCTCACCTGCCTCAGAGGAGTTGTTTCCCTTTATTCATCATGAAGCATTTAACAGTGATGTGGATATTTTCTCCATGTGGCACTCTCAGACAGCATCTGCATAAGTCACGCAGAGCCCAGGGTAGTCCAAAAAACAAATTCTTAAAATTTGATTGAGAAATCTTTTGACTTCATGCATCTGGAAAGTTTCCAGATCAAAGGAACTGCAGAACAGAGGAAGTAGCTGAAGCTTCATTTCTATCTCAAACCCCAAAAGGTTTCTCATCCTATGTACTGGACATGACTGCTGCTCTGACGGAAAGTTCCTTAGGAGCTCAGCTTCACCAACTATGTCTCTTCTGGAGTGGAAAGGATACACTGCTGGTGAGGTGACAACAGCTTGACAATAAACAAAGGGTTCTGTACATGCTACTCCGTGAACACTTGTTCAGGCCAACATTGCTCTTTCTACACAAACACTTGTAAATAACTCTAAAAAGCATTAAAAAAAAAAAAAAAGACCATAATAGGAATGCAAACAGTCCAATCCTACTTATTTAAAAACCAGGAGTAGTGGTGTGAGAGTATAAGGTAAAAGGAGGAACAGCATGTCCTTTGCAATTCTGGATCAACCCAGAACTTGCAACTATAACAAAATGCCCCAAATGATGGACAGTTCCCATGTTGTGTTTAACACTCACTTTTTTTGTAAGGTCAAAACCAACTGACCTTGAGGTCACAAAGGGTAGAAGTCTGCACTTCATCAATTCAATTTCACCTTTGTTTCACACGTAAGATAGAAACCATCAGTGCATAAAGCTACTTGGGAAGATTTCTACTTAGGTTAATTATTTTCTCAGGAAAAAAAAAAAAAAAAAAAAAAATCAGTGACCTGAAGTTAGTGCTGTGGAAGAATTCCTATTTAAGAACAGTGCCAGAGAAACACACATTGCCCTTTGTAAATCAAAACTAACAACACTGCTCTAAAGGAAAATCTAGAAGATCATCCAGAGAATTGTTCTTGTAATGCACTAATTGGTGGTAACTAAATTCAATTAATAAGTAATTTTGAAGGAGAGGTTAACAACTGATCAGGTAAAATTCCACAACCCCCCTTTCAGCAGCACTGGACAGTGCACACCACAATCCCAAGACCCAAACAGAATGGTGCATAACTCACCCAGTATCAACAAAAATTTTCTAACCTCCTGGGATTTTACAAGATTGTTCTTTTTTTGACAGATGCACTTCTGGTGTTATTTTTTCTCTTTGAATCACACAAATATGCAATAAGCAATTTCATAATTAAGTTTAACTTGAATCATAAAAATTGCTGTAGTCTAATATTAAAGAATTATTCACTCTGCTCTGAACTCTGATGCTTAATTTACTTACTGTAATATCTGTTAAATTAATTAATTAAGCTACTGAAATAATGAGGATACAAGGCCAACATACAGCAACAAAAACAATGTATTTTAGATAAGTAAGTCATAAGTTAGCCTGTGCTGTTGGGGTTGTTTTTTCCCCAAGATGCCTTATTTGCTTTATCCCTTCTTGCTGAGTTGGTTGGGGAAATACAGCACAAGTGAAAAGCAGCTGGAAGTTACTCAGAGAAGAGAATATGCTTAAGGTGAAATATGTGAATTTTGAAACAACATAATCAACATAAAAATTGCAAACAATCTAATAAATACAAAGCAATATTTAGTGATGTGGGCAGCAAACATAAACAGTGTCAGCACAACCAAGTCTGGCTATCAAAGATAGGGCAGAGGCTGGAAAACCACAAAGCAGACACACGTGAAAGCTGAATCCAAAACAAGTGTTGTAAAGCAGAAAGAGGAATTGTATTAGGTATCTCTTAGGTATATCTGTACCAGTAAAATGGAAAGCAATGGAATAGTTCCTGTCCTAGAAAAATCTGAAACATACTTGCATTCAAAATAAGATGTAAAATGCTGAAAGACGGATTCTCTTAACATTTACTGCCAAACAGCACTCCCTAACTATCCATTACTGAGGCAGGTAACCAAACAAACCAAAGGGGTGGCTATCACTCACATGCCAAGGAAATAAACAGAAAATTCATTTGCACAAGCACTTGCAAGTCAACTACTACTACGCATATTTTGGATATAAAACAAAATTTACCAACAGGTCTGTTCATTTCAGATGCAAACATCTCTACATGTGTGGAATTGCTGACAGGTGACTTAGACTCATTTTGCAGATGAACTATCCACCTAATTTCACAGGCACTTTCCTGTTCTCTCAGCAGAAACACTAAAATTTTTCCGAAAGCAGATCAATGCACAAATTCAACCTCATTTCTTTTCAAAACACACTTGTGGTACTATTAGGAAAGTTTTTTCTTTCCTGTTCTCTAGGAATGCAACAGGTTTTTATGTGGTAAAATTGCTGTGCTAAATTGTCTGAAATGTAACTCTGAGAAAAATTCATCCTGTTTGCAGCATTTTGTGACACACTGTGCCACTGTTTTATCAGCATTTTGTTGTCACCACAGCTTCTCTCTCCTCCTGCCACCAGCTCAGTTTGTTCTGGGCACTTGCTATTAGAAAAATAGTATTCTCTCTCACATCACAAATTATACTCACATCGAAATAACTCAATAATATATTTGCCAAACACTTAAATCATCAATAATTTGGAGCAGGAATTTGATTAGATTTGAAGTCAGGAAGTGATGGAATCAATTCTGAAATGTTTAAATATTAGTTTACAAATGTTGCTTATAGCTTAATAGCATCACAGACGTAACTTCACACAAATATTGGCTCAAGACAGTAATTATACCCTCAGCCTAATGTTGCAGCTAATGGACATACACATTTCAGTGATAATTTCAGTCCCTGAACATGATAATGTGCCTTTATTAGCAGCTACAAAATAAAGCTCGGTTACAGCCAAGCAAAGAACTGAACTGTGTTTATTATTTATTTTTAGTATTGCCTGATTCATGTTATAAAGTTCTAAAATAAAATAGTATGGCATTTAAACCAGTGCTTTAATTGCAAACATGTGAGAAAAGAATATCTCTGTAATAATTCATGCAGGTTTAGTTGTCATGAGCAAGGAGTCCAAAGGTAAGAAGTGAGAGAGACGAAGGTGTGAGTGACAGAACAGGAAGCACACTGCACTTCAGGGGGGAAAAAGAAAAGGAGGTTTTAAGAACTTAAATGTTTTAAACATCATTGTAAGAGAAAGAGGAAGGCAAGAGTATATAATGTAAAATCTGAGAAAAGAGAAAGCAGAATAAAAATTCCCCAAGCAAATGCAGCAGGGAATGTGCTGTACAGTCCAGGAAGAAAACAATCAATTCACATGCAAAACAACCATGTAGAAAATGATGAAATTGAGGACATGTAAAATGAAGAACACTTTACAACTCAATCTAATGAGGAACCTAGTGTTTATGACTCCACAAAGTTCTGAGTGTTTGCCTCTATGTCCTGATGCTGTCTTCACTGCACAGAATTTCCAGGCAACAGAGAAATTCAATAAAGAAATTTCCAAAAGCAGTTAAACAGCAGACATTGTGCCTTCAAGTTTGCCAAGGTTTTGTTACTAAGAACCACTCATTTTGACTTCTGTACTAGCACTTGCCTTCTATTTAATTCAGCATGGGCTGTTAAGTGAATTTGGATTTTTCCTGAGCAGCCCTACTCAGCGCTCCCCTGCTATCCTGTAGCAGAAAAAGCACAAACCTGCTGTGCCTGCCAAGCCCAGGCCGTTGTGCTGGGCTGCTCCTTCCAGCACACACCCACGGGGGAAGGCTCTGCCTGCCTCACCAGGAAAGGAATTGTGCAGCAGCTGCTGGAGCTTTCCATCAGCACTAGAGGATCCCAGACCACCAAAGCCAATCCTGACTTTCTTTTTTTATGTAAACTGCAGGGAGATTGGATGAGAACAGTCTGGGAGCTATGAAAGAGAGTAAAAATGAGATTTGGCCCAGTGAAGGGAAAAATACTACTGAAAATATTTTTCTTCTGAAACAACTGTTTTTTATTCTTCCTAGAATATGGCATAGAAATAAGTTGTATTCAATTCTCCCTGTGATATTTCCTTAACAAACTCTAAATGTTAAACTTAAATGAGAGGCATTTCATGCAATCTGAAATATATTCAGTTCAATTAAAAATAATTGATGCATAGTGAAATAATTCTTCCCAAAGCTGCTGTAAGATCTTCAAAAAATAAAGGTACTTAATAATTTTCATCTCCTACAGGCTAGAGAGAAGCATTATTGCATATTAAAAATTGGAGTGTGGTTTTCCCAGAGGTAAAAGAAAGTTATTAAAACAACCTATTTATTGTTGATGTAACTATCCATTTGTGCTACTCAAAAAATAACGATTTCAGTACATTAAAAGAAAAGATAATTAAGGCATAATTAGTATTTTCTATGTTTTGATAATTAAGGGTTAGTTGGCTATTTCTTTTCAAATTTCTATTTGAGGTAACCCCAACCATGTCTTTAATGAGCAGCTAACACTATTGAATCCCTGATGGCTGAAGAGTTTAGTGACCACTACTACATTACTTTCATTTATCACTGCCTCTTTACGTATAAATTAAAGTAGCCCTGTAGCTATGTTGATCTACTTTATATCAATTTCTTCACCCATATCAGCTGAATATGTATGGCATTAACCTAATTTACTAGTTTGGAAAAGCTGAATTAAAATGAGATCTAATTTCTAGTGCACAGAACAATTTCAAAACTGCCTGCTAATTCCCAGCACCTGTCAGTGTTGGATCTTCACCTCGTGATAATGAAATAAAACAGTGTATGTATTTTACAGTCAGGAAAGGATAATAATTCATAAGAGTTAAGATATCATTAATCATAGAGATGCCAGGGCCAGAGCTTTTGCTGAGCCACTCACAGCTCAAGCTCTCCACCCACGAGGATCTGGCACTGAAGGCCATGGGACTGCTGCAGATCTCTGCCTCTCGTATTGCACAGGGGAAGTGGTCACAGGCTGTACAGTAAGTGTGTATTTCTCTTTTTTTTTTTTTTTTTTTTTTTTNTTTTTTTTTTTTTTTTTGCTAGGTCATGCTTTGTGTCTGCAGGCAATGTAATCAAAGAGATATACACATACTGAAGAAATCTCAGAACAACAAGTCAAGAGAATGCCCCTTCCAGGTCAGAGGACAAGCCTGTGTTTTCAGTGCTTAGGTGACACCTGGCTACACACGCACCTGGCTTTTACCTGTTGCAAACACAATCCAGCAAGAAAACTTTTTTCCCTCCCATCTAAGTGCACTATAGTCTAAATTCTAAACCCTTGAGATACTTCTTTAGGATACTGCAGATCTGCCAAGTATCAAAGCCCAGATTCCCAGGCTTTGTGACTGACACCCTCCAGTGCCAGGTGGTGGCTGCATCTCCCGGTGAGTACATGAGGCTGCTCCACAGAAACCTTGCAGCCAGGATTTTCACTCCCACCTTGGGTCTCTGTCATTGCTATTGAAAGCTGAGGAAAAGTAAAAGCAGGGTTTACTGGAGCACCCTATTTCCAGGGATCTTCAATTCCAGAGGATTCACTCAAACTGCAGCACCTGGGGTGGATTAACCACCCCAGGACTTCTCGGAATTCAGGGCTGCCGCTTGCTGAGACAGATCCGAGCAGGAAGCATCAATTGCTTCACAGCAAAGAGCTTGTCTAAGTGCATTTTAATAAAAAACTCCCTTTTTAACAGGCAAAACAAACACTGCCCTTGTAGACACAGCTGTCTGATAAGGCCGCAGTGACATTTCCAGACACCGTGCTTGTCCCCGCTGAACTCTGGGCATGACGGGGATGGCCCAGGAGCGGCAGCAGCCCCAGCAGCAGCACGGGCAGCAGCACGGGCAGCAGCACGGGCAGCAGCACGGGCAGCAGCACCGACAGCAGCCCCAAGCCACCTGCACTGTCCGACCCGGGAGAGCCCAGCAGCCTCCTCAAATGCGCCCTCCTCGCCGCCCTGCCCCCTGAATGGTTCTGTTATCAACCACAAAATCTTTAATGACCGAAAGCATTCCCCCAGAAAAGTAAGATGCAAGGGAACCAGCAATAAAAAGAACTTTCTGTCTCTACACCTATATTTTTCAAGAACTAGAATCTATTTTTCACTTCCAGAAAACTCTTAATGCAACCTCAAGAGAAAAATCATCAGCCAAAGCAATGTCTTTTTTGCAATCACTGTGACAGTGCTCATGTGAAAACTGAACTGTTAAAAGTGTCAGAACTCCCAAGTATGAAGTCACCTTAAACTTTCAAGTTAACAATTCTTAGTGAATGGAAGAAATTTCAGCTACTACCTTCACTCAGTTACACTTCCTTTGATACATTAATCGACAAGACCTACCAGTTTCATTGATCCTTGGCCAGTTAGGGACTGTCACAGCCTAATCCAGCCAATCCCATGGGCTGCTGATCCAGCCTGTCCCAGGAGGATTGGGAATAGCTGCACACTAAACTGCTCCAGGGAAGGCTACAAACCCCTCCTGTTGCTTTTTCCCCCTCCAAGGGTAAATGTCTGTCGTGCTTGGCAGCACTGCTTTTCCAGACAACTTTCTTCCTTCTACCCTGCCAGCATCCAAACCAGCAACACACCACAAAACAGTGACACTATGAAAACCAAGTCATGCCAGCACTAAAAGAAAATAGGGACTGATAGACAATTGATAGACCAGTATTAACAGTCCTGTACAGTACCAGAGCATCCACTCCATCATTCAACATAAATTTAATATGCATATATTCATTCAAAGGTCTGTCTGTCCCAAAGGCAGTATCTTGATGCGTTATTTTTGTACTGCAATAGTTATGCCACTAAAAGTGTATTACAGCATCATGGAAGAAATCTCTGAGGTTTTGATCTCCTTCCTCAGAAAGCAAGCCCCAGTGGGCTGGTTAATAAGAATGCATTCATTTACCTAGCCAGTTTTTCTTTTTCTATAATGAGTTTGCTTTTATTACATGCACATGCTTAACAATAGTTAATGACAATGAGTTAATTATTGAACAAAAATGGTGTATTTATATAGAAGACTTGTTCTACATTTTTAGTAGATTCTTCACCATTCTCTAACCATTTTCTGTTTGTCTGTATGCAAGCATACAAGTGAACAAAATCATTACAACATGGCTGGAGCATGCAAAATTTCCACTATCCGTTCTGTAAATAAACCAATCCAAGCAATCCTGAATGTTTTATTAATGGGTATTAGCTTAGTCATCTGATGCATGTCTGCCTTTTCTCCTTCCAAGTGTGAGCCTGTCTATTGCCAGTTTGCAGAGAGCTACCAGCAGGACCCAAATGTGAGGATTTACAGCCGTGGGGGCAGCGTGCCATCTGCTGCTCTCCGAGCTGCTACAGCAGCCACGGCACAGCAGCCACCCAGTGCTGCCTTCTACTGCCTCTGAGCTGCAGAGCACACACAAACAGCTCAGCCTGCCTCACTGAAAATGTTTAAAAACCACCAAAACAGGGAGCTTGGCTGCCTTCACACAGAGCTTTTTTTAGACAGGCTGGCAAATACTGTGCTCCAGACCATGGGGATCTGTCTGCATTGATGAGGGGCTGCCATACCAGGCCTGCTAGAATAAAACAAAAATTTGACTGCAAACTAAAGGATACTAAAGTAAATAATTTAATCAAATAATTGGTGGGAAAAATCACTTTGAAAGCACATTTGCAATGAACTCTAGGGGTTAAGAGTGGCACTGGAATTCAGCAACATCCCTTGAATGGTTACAGCAGGAGAGCCTTGCAGACCTCCACCTGTCCCACCCTGGTTGCATAGGAGCACATATCATGGGCAAAGGCAGTGAATGAAATATGATTTATCACCAGTTTGACTCATGTCCACTGATGGGGTGGGGAGAAAACGGGAATAATAAACCAACACAAAATTGTTTTCTTAAACTCATCGTACAGTGTTTCACCACATTCTTTCAGTACAGGTTATTTCTTTCTGTTCTGAGTGCTCTCCAATAAATCAGTTGGAAACATTAGCCAGCATTTTATTCAGTAATTAACCATTTAACCCTCCCCATACAGTGCAGTGGCAGAGCCAGGCTTGTGGTCACTCACAGCACACTGCTGAGCTGGCAAAAGGTCAGCTTGGACATTTTTCCTACTGGTGACAGAGCTCCAGGTGATTAAGGATAAATAATGCACTGCCCATTCTTGCCTGCTGCTCCACCCACACACAGCTGCTTCCTCCAGCTCTCTTAAAGATGGATATAAAAATATCGGGGTATAATCTGCTACCCAGCCCCTCATGGTACACTGTATATTGAGGGGGCCTCTCCAGACAGGTCCATCACCATCAGGCAGGATAACAGGTGAAACAGAACCCTCAGCAATGGATAAAGTGAAAAGAGTATTCATAATGGTATAATAAAAATAATATTAGAATTAAAAGAATAAAAATAAAATTATAATAATAAATATTTAAATTTATTGAAAAATAAAAATACTGTAGAGCCACACTGCCTTTGAAGTGCCATCAATAGGAATTTAGCTCATGAAAGTACCTGGAGCACCAGTAGACTTTTACTCCTGTTCCTTAGCATTAGAGAAATCCAACCAGATTTTAAAATAACAAGTCAGCTTTGACAACTGAGAGGAACATATTTCTTTAATGGAAAAGTAATTCAGTACAGTGTAAAACTTTCTTTGTAATCGTGAGAAAGCTGAAGTACATTTCAAACCTGAAGATTGGGACTGTCCACCAGAAAGCAAGGAAGGAGTGCTACACAAGTAAAGCCAGACCTCAGTCACTGTTACAATTCTTGCTAAAGATTTGCTTGAGGCTCCAACAGAATGCTTTCACAAGATCAATTGATCTCATCTTACTGACATTCCCTTTATAACATCTACATTATGACTGTCCCCTACAGTTAAGGTGAATTAACTGCTGCTTCTTCAAAAATGCATCTTACTTTTCCCTGTTCTGTATTTAAAATGCAGAAAATCCAAGTAATGTGAGAAATACAGTGGAAACCACATAAATGAATAACTGTCAAAAGAACAGAACTATTAAAAGAATAAATCTTGTGTACCCAGCTGTGAAATATAACACAATATAGCAGAACTCAGCTAAATGTTTGAAATAAAAAATTGAAATGCAAAGTAACCTAAAATTGTTTAATGAACATAGCTGTTAAAATATTAACTCCTTGCATACCAAAACTCCAAAGCATACATGGTAGGAAACCTAATCAGATGAACATCACATTAAGTGGTTCCCTCTCCCTGTATCCAGTAATTTTCCCCCAGTTGAGCTCAAGAGCTTTTATGGATGAGATATATTGGCAGGTTCATTTCTGCACAGACAATTGGAGTTCAAATGTTGTGGCTTAGAACAAGTATTTACCTTTGAGCTGTGCTGAAGCTTGGCTCTCACACTGTGACCCAAGAACCACAGAATCACCAGTTCTACTTCTTCAGTTTTATACTGGGGTAATGGGGCATCCATCTGGAAAACTCTTAATGACACAAACAAACATTGTCAGGAAGAATTCTCAAATGAAAGTATATAGTCACAAACAATTTCTTTAGGAACCCATCAGCTATTTTTATTTACCCAGGTTTAAGGACCTTCTAAGATTTTGTTTTGTTTAGATGCTAATTAAGGTAATTGACCATGATTAAACATAAACATCTACATAATGTTTTTTAAATTACTTTGTCATTTGAAATTCCCTCAGATGTGTGTGCTATGGTGAATTTGTAAAAGTGTTTTGTTTTTTTTTTTCTTAGAGCATCCCTTCCATATTGAAAGAAACAGAAATTTGAGGAACAGGGGTCTCAGATTTCAAGTGCAGAAGAGCAGTTTGAGTTCCTTGGACATTGAAGCTCTTGTACTTAGAAACAAATTCACATACATAGCCCATAAGGCAGTGTCAGCCTCACTCCCCCCACTTCTCTCTGTCCTACAACATCTGAACCAATGCTTTTTCTGACCTAAATCATTACCTGCTAATATCTCCATATTTTCAGAATTGAGTTCAAAGAATCAATTTCAGTCTGTGTCAGCCAATAAAATTTAATTAATTTTTTAAAGGAATATTCTTTTATGTAACCTCACGAGTTCTTCAGCTATCTATTCCTTGAAATCTGAATTCCCTAGCAATTCAAAAAATTAATTCTTACTTTTTGTCAGGTCTGATATATACAGCCACTGGATTAGAAGTCAGTAGCTACTTCATCTGTAAACCTGTATATTAAAACCTTTCACTTTTAATAAAAACATAGTGGAAGATTGCTAACATGACAGAGCCCCAGGGTAGATTACAAAGGCAAGAAACAAAAGAGAAAATGTAAAGCTTTTTCTCCACTTCTAAGTTGCATGTCCTTTTTCATGTGTTAGCTAGTGGATGGAAAAAAACACACACAAGGATTAAGAAATTTTTTGGCACAAGAAATTGGTCATACCCAATAACCCCCAGCTCACTGCAAAAGGAGGACTCTAGTATCTACATTTTTAAATCTAGAGCCTTCTTTTTTATTCCAAGCTCTAGTCTAAAAATAAGTCTAAATGTCCAGTTGTTGACCAGCAGCTCCTCTGCACTTCTTCACCCACAATAATGAATGTAAAGGAAGTACTGCAGGAAACAGCAACAAGAACTCACAACTAATAAAACGTACACCTCAGTAACACACAAATGAAAGCCCTTTACCTGCTCTTGCTAAGGCTGTTAACTGATTATAGACTTAATTGCCCCAAAATGCTACACAGAGGATGAGGAAACTGCTCAAGGAGAAAAACACCTTGGCCTGATTTGACAGTGCTGCCTTATCACATAATTTTGTCTTTCTTCTTGGTTGCTCCTAGTTCAATAAAATAATTGTTTTAGCAAATACTGAGATGGTAGACCCAGCAAAACTGAGATAGAATTAAATAAAGCAAAACATAAAAAAAGAAGACAAGCTCCGAACTTAGACAGTCCAACCTTGATGACAAGACATAGAGAGGTGACAGGGACATGGAGAAACAGCAAGAGGGATGTGGAAAAAAGAAGACTGGAAATTCTTTTTCTTTGAACTATTTTTGATCACTGGAGCTTAACTGGGTACCATGTAATCCTTTTAAACACAGAATTCATCAAATCAGGAAAAAATAAGGTGCAATTAAAGACCAATTTAGGTTCAAAAATGAAAAGCCTCACCTCCTGCAGAAGAGTACACAAGCCCCAGTATGCCCTTCAGAGAGGTGTTATGAAATGAGGCAGCTCTTTTACAAGATTTTGCTGAAGGTCTTGAATAATCAACCTAAGTATTAAGGACACAATAAACAATGTTCCTTCCTTGCTAAAACTAGATGGATATTTAGCAGATTAACTATTTGACACCAGAAATTAAAATTATGGTCCAGCACTAAATGCAGGTCTCATCAGGGTCCTGACTTCCCTCATTTTTTTCCTTCAGGGTTGCTCCTCTTTCTGGATGGACAGGTCTGAGCACTTCCTCAGGTTAAGATGTAAGCAAAAGAAAGTCATGAGCAGAAGTACAACTGATTGTTCACTTTGCTTTATGAGTTCTGGTGACCGTGATGAGAGAACAGATGTGTGTGGTACTGGATGAGTTCCTGCACTAAGTGTTTCTTGTGTTTACATGCATTTTTGTCAGAGAAGAATGGCATTTTAATCCCTACATGGCAAAGAAATATTTCTCGTTAAGGGCTTTACCAGCACCCCTTGAAGAAGGATAAAACAAACCAAGCTTACCAGATCCATTTCCCGAGTCAGCTCTGAGAGAGCCACTCCAGTTACAGATGCACAGCATATTCTTAGCTGGAAGGGACCCACAAGGATCATTGAGCCCAGCTCTTAAGTAGATGGTCCACACAGGGATTGAAACCATACAGTGGTCCACAATGCCCTAAGGGAAAAAAGATAGGATTGCTCAAACATCAGGCCTTGTAGTAACTATTTTCCAGAATTACTAGAATCAGATCATATTTAATATTTTCCAACATTTCTAGAATGAAGAGGAATTGTTAGGCTGAGACTTCCTAAGATATTTAGATGGCTTTCATGCCAAATTCTATCAACATTAATGGAATAGACCTTCACACTTCCTAATTATCTCTGAAAAAAACTTTTATCATAAATTTTAAGAATTGTCTGATAACAAAAACCCACCTGAAAACAGACTCCAAGGAATTTCAGTCTAGCAATTCCCTTCTACACTTTTCTCAGAGGTTCAGTATTCTAGCATTTGCAAGGCAAGCTGCATGAAATTCAAACTATTAGAAAAAATTAATCTGTGCATCGATGAAAAAGATCAGAGGCCACTCTCAAAAACACATGTTACCTATCCAAAAAATTCATTCTCTTCCCTCCACAGTAGTTTACAAAGCATTGGTTTGAACTGAATGATACATTCCATCATTGAGAACTTGTGTCTAAAAAGTGATGCCGAGGGTGTTCAATATTCTACATGAAGATAAAATCTCATAATCAGAGCTTAAGATCCTTGGAACACTTCAAAATAAGACACAATGCAGAATTGTGAAATTAATTAATAAAATTTGACTGTCTTTGTTCAGTTATGCCAAAGCTTTTATAGGACAATCAAATCTGCTCGTTGTTAAAACAACTAAAACCAATTGCCTCAGAATCAATTAGGCCTTGCCATTTAATCTGGGGAAGATCTCTGTATACTTTTATAGCTGCAGTTTGCAGCCT
This sequence comes from Regulus satrapa, assembly GCA_013396955.1. Taxonomy (NCBI): domain Eukaryota; kingdom Metazoa; phylum Chordata; class Aves; order Passeriformes; family Regulidae; genus Regulus; species Regulus satrapa. The sequence continues at coordinate 256,400 of VWZN01017005.1, read as the reverse complement.
CAGCTCCCCTGGCGTCCAAAACACCAAGTCATCCTTGTCAATGTTTCCTCGCTATTTGTTGCAATCACACTCCTTTTTACAACTCTGAAGACCACCCAGGTCTAATGAACTAATGAAAAATCAGGCTATTTACTGAGGGGCCTGACTTCTCTCTGTCTTCTATTTTGTACGGCCGCTTGCACCAAAGCACGGGAGGAGAGAATTATGGGTACATCTCCGGCAAAAGTTACATTGCTGCCCTATCTGCCTTTTACATTTCACATTCTATGAACGGTCCATTGGAATGTTCCTTAGATCACACAAACATGCAAGAAAGGAAAATGCACCCTCCCCTTCGCCAGGTGTGAAACGCTGTACGCTGAATGACAAAGGAGCTGGGCAAAGAACTGCAGACCTGGTTGCTAATCCCTTTCCCAGTATTAAATCACACTCCAATTTCTCAAATTCACACGGGATGAACCTCTACCCAGAATGCTAATGTATATGTATTTGAAACTACCATATGCTAATTATTACATATGCTAGTATTGTTTAGGGATTGTTTCTTCAATTTTTATATAAAATTTAATACACTAGATCTATGGCTTAATTTTCTTTTCTGTAGAAATTCTTAATTTAACTAAAGAAATCTCTTAAGAAGCCATATTTTGTATTTAAATCACTGTTTTTAATGAGCTCTACACTGAAGAGTCACACTGCAATCATTTTAATAATAAATGCAAACTCCAATTACAGTACATTCATAAAAATAACTGCAAAATGGTGGAGAAGTGTACTTGAGTTTATTTTTAATAAACAGATTATTGCAACTTATCTTTTATTAGACATTCCCAAAGTAACACAAAAAGTACATTAAATTGAACAGTATTACAAACAAAGTAAGACTGAAAAGCAAATGAGAACCTCATAGGCAAGAAACAAAAACTGTTAACTTTGTACTTCCTTGCTAAGTTACCAGCATCACCAACACATATACACATAACGGACCATCCTGCAAATAAATTGCCAAATAGCTTAAATTTTCCTATTGCTTTTTCTCATCAGAAGTTGATGAGAGGCTTAATCTTCACACAGACCAAGGTCAGAACTGTGTTTCTATAGGAGGTGAAGAAAAATGAAGGCATTAAACAGAAAGGCTTGACAACAAGGACTGCTATTTTACAACCACATGATAAAGGAGTGCTCTGAAAAAGAAAACCAAGAAAAAGCCATGAGAGCCCTATGAATTTTGTGAGGCATCAAAGCCTACAACCTCACACAGGCAACAACTCCCCGTGGTCCTTCCCGATGGGACAATCCGTTTCAAGCAATGCACTTCCCACTTTTTCCAGCCTAGTATCAAACCAAGGAATGCAATATGCCAATAACTATAAATGAAGAGGTCAAAACAAAATGGCAGAAGTGAACAATTGTTTCTTACCTCCAAAACTTTCTTTTTACATCAGCAATAATGCCTCTGAAGATGAGCTGATTTTTCAGTACATCAAGCCATCCTAATTTTGTAATTTTAGAAGTGACATGAATAAAAGCTTGATGACAAAAAGAACCAGTTTGGGTCAAGAAGCTATGATTCAGAATGTAATTTTCTGTAATGAAGCATTTTAAGATTAGCAACACAAGTTTTCTATAAAGAATATGAACTAAACATAGTTTAGCTCTAATAGAAACTTAAGCCATGGATTTTCAAGCCATGGATTTAAAATCATTCTTATGACTAGTACAACAATTAACATTAAACCATTAGGTAGAGGTAAACATTTAGTAACACAAAGTACGTAACATAAACAGTCATTATTCTAGGATGCATGACAGCAGTTTTTAAATTCACAGAACACTGGCAGGTAAAACAGTAATAATTCATTCTGGTCCCATACACTGGGCACTGATTATTTCTCTATGGAACAGCAGCTCTCACAGCTAACTATATTCAAGTTTTTACAGGCAAGAGTGCCTATGAATGTTCCCAATTCAATCTTCATTATCCCACCAGGTAATGGACTTTGCAGTGGTTGACATTCTGCTCTAGCTAGCTTCAGACACCTCCTTTGCTCAAACCCTTATCAACAGCTGAAAAGTGATTCCTTAGAAAACAATTGTGTCAACAGAGGTGTCCGGCAGTCAGATAGATGCTGGTTGTCTAACTCATTTGGGAGTAAAACCAGACCTGAACAAGAAGTGGCATTTTTGATCACAAAGAATGGGAACTTTTTCTAAGAAACATATTTACATCCTTATGGAAAACATTAGATACTTTAAATATATATATATATATATTTAAACATACTCGTCACATTTTCATAGCACTCAAGAATAAGCTGAAAAAAATTCTGTGGGTAGTTCTAGTCCCACCTCCCTGAAGTTCTGGGCATCTCTCCTAGTAGCCTGTCAAAGCACCAAGAACCAGAAATGCTGGAGGCCCAGCTCTGCAGCAGCCCACCAGGCAGCCAGCCACGGAGCCAAGCAAGGCAGGAAACCATGGAGGTTCCCAATCCAAACTTTGCTGACATGGAAAAATTCCCAGAAGTGTTTTGATTTTAATTGACACTCGCTGACTGAAAACACTCTATTAAGAAAGTTCAACCAGCACTACCCAAGAGCAGCTTGACAGGCGTAACTCCTGAATTGTCACAGTTGAGGGGAAAAAACTAAACTTCAGTGGTCCTTTTATGCGCCATGCCTTAAACCCAAGTATTAAAATAAAAGCCAAAAACGGCCTCTCTCACACTGCCAGAGCCTTGCAGCAAGCAGTGGAGTGAAGCCACAGAGATGCCAGGCACATACCTGACACCTCAGTGGGTGTCTCCAGAAGCCTTTTCCCCTCCCGCCTCGTTCGAGGCCGTTTCAGTGGCTGATGTTCATCTCGGCCGAGCCCTGCAGCGGGCTGTCTCTCGGGGAAGAAGTGGTGCAGGAGCCCAGCACTGCCTTCAGAGAGAAGTGGCACGGAGGAGCAGGTGCGGCCGCTTCCCCCCCGGCGCGGCTCCAGAGCGGCTGCTGGCAGCACGGGAGCGCCGCCCATCCCGGCCCCGCACAGCATCCCGGCCCCGCACAGC
>VWZN01017005.1:225503-253177 GCA_013396955.1 Regulus satrapa | reverse complement strand
GGAGCGGGGGCGGACGCGGGCGGTGCCAGCTCCGCCCGGACCAGCGCGGCGGCCGCCTCGCCCTGATAAGGGCCTGAGCAGTTGGCGTAAAACTATTAATGTTTCCTGATGCTTTATTGCCCGCACTGCAAAGAATCCCGTGCGAAGCCCGGTAGCCCCGATGAAGGGGCTCACACTGGTAGGATGTCTCTGGAAATGGAAATTGCTTTAGACCTGGAAGGAAAACATGAACTGGGTGTGTTTGCTGGATTTACCTTCAGCACTGAGGTAGAGAAACAATTATCATGCCAATTTAATCAGGGTAAGAGTGGTTTCTTTGTGGTGAGCGATCACAGTTGAATTGAGCTATCACACTGAACCACATACTTTTATACATAATACCTTCATTAATTATTTGTCTGAAAGAAAATTATGGAAATGGGGTTAATAAATAAACAAATAAATAGTTATTGAGCAAAGTCTGGGGGATACCATATGTACCTAAGTGTAAGAAAACTGGGCTTTCTGCTGGATGAGCCAATTTCCAACTTGTCTAGAGTGAGTTTTTTCCTGGCCAGGAACATCCGTCCCCCTGGCCTGGGTCTCCTGCCCAAGGTGAAAGCTGAGCACGGACAGAAGGGAGAGCACAAAGCTATTCCTCGGGACAGGCAGGGAGCCCTCACTGGGAGCCCTGCAATGGCACCCATTTTAACCATCACTTGAATCGTTGGAATCTCTGGAACACAGAAATTTGCCTTTGTATAAATGATTTCTGTCAGCTATATCCTGATCATTTTAAGAGGAAAAAAAATTGCTCCAGCTAAAGGATTAATGGGTTCCTAGACTAATAGCTGACAAAACTTGAAAACGGCAAGTAACAATGTTAGATTGGGAAAGTACCCCAGCCTATGTCAGGGTCCTGCCCAAAGGACCTTCAGCATTAAGCTGTGTAATTTCTTTAGCAACTTCTATACAATCCCTTTGCCTTCATGTGTGAGGGGAAAATGGCACAGTGAAGATGCTTGTGGGGCAGGAGGAAGCTGTGCCATGAAGTTCAGACTTGCAGGTAACGAAGTCTGACAGTCTCAGTGAAGAAGGCTTTAGGTCTGCCTTGCAAAATACAGCACCAGGACTAATGCATTGTTTTCAGCTCAAGCATGGCACATTTCACACTGGGTGGAATAAACCTCACTTCTTAAACTTGCTGCTCCTTTGGGTTATGTGAAGGGATCTGTTGCTACAGGTGATGCATTCACAATGAGATCCATGCTAGTCTACTGTTTAGAGAGGACTAAACCTTCTCCATGCTTTTAAAACTCTACTAATAAATTACTTGATTAAAGCATATTAAAAAAACCTAAACCAAAACAAACAATCAAACAAACAACAACAAAAAAAAAAAAAAAAAAACCCCAAACCTAGGAATTGTTCAAGGAATCAGTGTTCCTTTTTTTTTTTTTTTCCTTTTTTTCACCACACTGGGATTTTTCCTAAAATGCAGTTTTCTTACTGAAAGGAATGGCTGAAAATTTACAAGAACTTACTTATTAAATATATATATAAAAAATACATAGAGAAATGTAACATATTTAATTTAGAATTCTTTGTTCTGGGACTTTTCTGATACTACATCAGGCCAAACACTTGCAGACCAGTATTTGCTAGAGTTCTGCTGAATATTTTCACAAACGTTTTTTCTGTTTTTCATTTTCCATTAACAACAGCAAAAGTCCCTGAAGAATTCTAATTTATTTCTATGTCTAATGATTTCAAGATTATTTTCTGTGCCATGTACTATAATATACCAATATATATTGCCACCATTTAGCGATTACTTTAGTAATCTAATTCATTAATTTGCAATGCAGATCACAACTGATCTTGAGTATATGTCTGCATATTAAATAGTTCCATAAAAGTAACTATCAGTAATTTCTATCAGATAATTTTATGTTTAAGTTAATATATTGTGGATAAGCAAAAAAAGGTATTAACATATCACTAAAAAGCCTAGGAAGAGTCCATAAAAACAAAATCAGTAATTAAATATGAAGCCACTTCTTGTTCCTAATTAAAACTAATTAATCTTTTTCAATAACATAGTGACACACTTTCTTTTCATAAGCTGACAATACCCCATGAAGCCTGAAATTAAATAAATTATTCTTTGGTTGTTTGCTGGACAGAGGTCAATAATACCTCAGGGCAAACACAGTCTATAACCTATTTCTTAAAGAATTTCAAATCGAAAAGAAAAATCTTTCTGATGGCAAAAGACACAAATAGCACATTAAAAGAAGAATTTGTGAGGCAGTGTATATGCATTAAAAATCCTCCACAGTGTGTGCGTGCCGTGCCCTTAAAGCCTCCGTGTCGCTGTGAAGCCAGTGGTGGATTCCCCTGTCACCTCGGCGTGCGCAGGGAGCTCTGCACAGGGCTGTGCCTCGGCCCAAGGAGCCTGCACATAGCAAGGCTTCCCCTGCAGATGCCTGAGCTTTTGCTGCCTCAGTCCTGACTGTGTTCAGTAATTTACTGCTGTTGTCTGCCCTCAGCCGGTGGGAACCAGAGGTGTAAGTGCAGGGTTGGTGTTTTCCACGACTCATACACTCAGAGCCAGCCTTCATGTAACTATTTAACAAAAGCAATTGGATAAATTTATCAGGGTGCTCACTCGGCCCTTGGGTGTGCAGTGGTTTTGACTCCATCTCCTTTGCTGTCTGCTTCATGGATCGGTTGGAATGCTCCTGTGCTCTGGTGGCTGCTGCCCTTCCAGCAGCCTGGCAGTGCTCATGGCTCGAGGATAGAGGCAACTGGTTCACAGCCCGACAAAGAACAGATCCTGGCCCTGGAGGGCAGTCCCTGTGTGTTTGAAGGGCATGCATCGAGCTGCGGAGCAGCTGCTGCCTTTAAACTGTAGGAGTGCCCTCCATCCTGTTCAGGGGGAAGATCCCAAACCCTGAGCTGCCCCCGGGCGGCTGGCAGGGAGCCGCTGCTGCGGAGAGCGATGTGGGAGCTGTTACAGGAAGGAGTCCAAAGGTGTGCTCAGAGGTTTGAATGCATAAGGAATCTTTTCTGGCTACGTTTGGGAATTGACTGAAAACCAGCAATTACTGGCTTTAGACCATGATTGCTTCATGTATCTATTAACAGTAAACAAAATCATTCCCCAAAAGACTGATAATTCACCTTTGATGAGACATGGAAAATTTCAAAGAAGGAAAATCCTGCTGAAACTTATGAGAAAACATGAACTAAAGAGATTAAATACTGTTTTGCAACCTCCATACTTACTTAGGCTTGTTGCCATGTGAGCAATCTCTTGATATTGCTTCCTACTTTACAGAAAAAATGGAAAATTGATACAAAGTAAAATTTTTGTATAACTATGGGCATTTTTGCTAGACAAATTAGAATGTGTGAAAGAAATCATAAGATAATTTAAAAACTGATATGAAATTTGATCCCTTTGGCATACTTAGTAGAAAGGTACATGTTGAAGAATATTATTTAATAGTTTAAATATACGATGTTACAACTGTTCTTATTTCTGGTGAGTAGCATGATACACTTCATTCAAAGCTGCATTTCAGGAAGGTGGATACTCAAGTGAGTATGTGTGTTATCGGGCAGCCATTTACAGAAGAGACTACTGGGAATTAAAACAGTGTGAAAGGATTTGGACAACAGACGTATAAAAATTATTCAGAGTTGTTTTCATTATCGTAGTCCCCGGATTCATATTCTTCATCATCTTCCTCATCGGAATTGTCGTAATACTCCTCATATTCAATGCTGTAGCTTACGCTTCTACTGCCAGTAGTAAATGCAAATGCAGGAGATGGGTCTGCAAGACGTAATTGAATCCAGATTAAATTATTTGAAGATAGGAACACAGAGGAAGGCATGGGTTTGGATTTGTACAGCAAGCTCAGAGTTTCTAAATCCTTGTTATCTGTTTAAAAGGGCAGGGGTTTTAGCTGATGGCTTGACCTCATACCACTGAAGGTCCTGAGCAAATTTCTATATAAAATAATGGAATCCCAGAATAGACTGGTTTGAAATGGATCTTAGAGCTCACCCTGTTGCACACCCTGCCATGGGCAGGGACACTTTCACTACCCCAAATTGCTCCAAGCCCTGTCCAATCTGGCCTTGGTACTTCAGGGATGGGGCAGCCAGAGCTTCTTTAAAAACCTGTGTCAGTGCTTCACCATGCACTGAATAAAGAATGTATTCCTAAATCTAATCTAAACACCTCCTACTGTAGTTTAAAATGATTCTCCCTTGTCCAGCCTCTGTATAAGAAGTCCCTCTCACTCCTTCTAGTACTCCCCCTCTAGGGATTGGAAGGGCTCTGGGATCTCCTCAGAGCCTTCTCTTCCCAAGGCTTACCACAGCAGCTTGCTCAGCCTGTCTCCAGAGCAGAGGTGCTCCAGCCCTTGCAGCATCTCCGTGGCCTCCTCTGGACCCAGTCTAATAGGTCCATGTCTTTCCTGAGGAGGTGCTGAGGACATGTTGAAAGGGCATTTAATTCCTAATACTAGAAAACTATTGTATCAGTCCTCTGCAGCTCCTGTGCATCTGCAAATATTCCCAGAGAAAATAAAGCCTTGAAAGCCACTTGTAGAAAGTGACAAATTCCCCTAGATCAGGAGATAAATATGACAATGCATCTTTATCCTGAATTTGCCAGGAAAAACAGTTCTCTGTGGGAGAAGGAGGTTATTGTTCTTCAGAGCTGGGCCCAAAGCAAAGTAATAGCAAAGCTATTTCTTACATCTTTTGAACCACTCTCATTAAGGAACGACAATGGTTTCCTTCCTAAATTTATTAAAAATAAACAGCTAAGCAGAGCTGCCATGATTCAAAGACTCCCTCAGCTACACCAGCTGTTGTTCTGGGTCCTGCTAACATCAAAGGACTTCTCTGGGATGAGGACAGTGGAATAATGTGTCTCAGCTGTATGGCTCTAGTCCACAGCTTTCTGTTTTCTGGAAGCTGGTGTATTTTGCAGCAAAATATGACTATAAGCTGTTGGGGGATAAAGTAAAATAAAAGCACGCAGAAGAGTGAAAACATGGGCAGCTTTTAGTAATTCCTCCTATGCTCTATTTGCATTCCAACAACCCCATCCCTTGCATCCTGCTTGTATGCATTTTTATATTTTTTACATCCAAATAAAAAAAATTACCATCAATGACTTTCAATCTTGCAGAGGCATATGTTGCACCATGCTTATTTTTGGTGTGGCAGATATAAATGCCTTCATCCGATTTTTTGAGGCCTTGAATCTGCAGCCAGCCTGTTACACCATACTTCTGAGGCCCACCTCTCGCCTTTGAGAAGGAAAGAAATGGTTGAAATTAAGAGGCTAGGAGACACCATGATGTTTCTCAAAATAATTGTGGATGGATTAAATATCATTATAACTTTTTGTCTTTTTTTTTTTTTTTTGTGCCATCATGCTTTGATTCTATTTATTCTTGCAGCCATGTGTTTTATCTCCTTGCTGCTCTGCACCTCTGAGTTCGTGCTTTCCCATCTTTGCTCTTTCAACTTCACTACCCTGCAGGGTGCTCATGCCCCTCTTCCCCATGTTCCTCCTGTCCCTTCTCCCAGCATTCCACCCGTGCTCGAGCTCAGGAAGAGATGGGGGGTGAGTCTGGGGGAGTTGTTAGGGCCAAGGGCCTGACCAAGCTGATGCTCAGCAGCCATATTTTATGGATGACATTCCATGGGAACTTTCACATTTCATGACTGTTTCAACTGGCTTGGACTAAAGCCTCCTAAAGAGGTGTAAGTGATACTCTGACTGTTGTTCCTTCTGCGGGGACTGCCAAAGCACTGACAGAAATCATCATTCTGTGCATAGTCACAGGGCCCCTATTGGAAATCTATTTGTTGCAGCAGTATTGTGTTCTGTAGGAGGAATTCACAGATTCATCCTGCTCCTGTTCCCAAACTCTATGCAAGGGTAAATTCAAGCTTTACCTGAACGGAGACGTGGGTGTCATCTCCTGGCAGAAACATTTTATTCCCCTTTTTTTTCCATTCAAGCTGCGGCATAGGATAGGCTGACACCTCACAGCCAAAAATGACATCATTGCCAGTGTAATTCTGGGCATCCTGAGGCGGGATAGAAATAACAGGAGCTGCAAAGAACCGACACAGTGCTTTAGGAGATGGTGCACAAAGAAGACAAACATAAAAAGTTTGTTAACAGTAATCCCTGCTTCACGGGATACCATCAGGCTGTCCTTTTGGCTCTCACACACTCTGAAGAGCCATGTGATTCCAAGCATCCTTTAAAGCTCACAAAACCTTGTGTCTGTGCTTTCTAAAAGTGCTTATTCAGGTCTGTTCTTCCTCTTGACCATGGAAGCCGAGCTGAAATAGGTGAGTTAATTTTGCCTCATTGGGGACCAGGCTCGGGCCCCCCAGCAGAGCCACCAGTACCCGACCTGTGCTTCAGAGGAGAGCACAGGAAATTCTGCAGTACAGGACTCACAGAGAGATTTCATTGTGGGACAGCTCTGAACGTATTACCTTCTGGTTAGCCAAGAGCCAAAATGCTGCTCTTGCTGGCTTTTTCTGAGTACATCTTTGCCTTGAAGTTGCTAAACATTGTTGAGCACCGTTAACCACGGAAGTCACAAGTTACAACAACATTAATGCATTTTACATTTGTCCTCAATTGCTACCGATGCCATCCAATATTCGTGTTAGGAATGAAAGGGATTGAAATTCAATTATTTCTGCATGCTTTCTTGTTATGCTTATTATACCTCTTACATTTCCACTTACTTGTTTCCTCACGTTCTCGTACTGCTTCTACTGTCACCCGGTGTTTATTGACTACCTCGGAATTCTCCTTTTTCCCCTTTCGCGAGGCGACAGCTGCCGGCAGCCACGAGAGGGAGCCAGCCCGGGGGCTCGGCGGAGCCGCAGCGGAGCCCGCTGCTCTCAGCGCGCACCCATCCTGGGAGCGTGCGGGAGCGCCTGGACTGACCAGACTGCCCCTTCTGAAGCTCAACACTCCACCAGCACTTTCACTGTCACCAAAATTAAATGCCTCCAGAAATAAATTACTACAACCTCACAACATCATTTTGCTGTGTTCTGTGGAAGAAGATGGAAGTATTGTTCTATAATTCAAACAGAAGTCTATAAACTTCATTTTTGAATGTTTCAGGTTTTGTGTTCAGACAATTTCTCCCATGCATATCTGCATGTACTTTGTTTGCATGACTGATTAGAAACAGAACTGCACTGTTATGATAACCTGCCATTTTGATTCCTGGAGTAGATAAATTTTTGTTTATAGCTGTGGAAAATGTTCTGATATCCTGTCATCCAGAGCTGAATGGACAGGAGCTGATTCTTTCCTTTTGCAGTCCCAGTCAGCCATTAATTATCCCTCCATGTTATAGAAGATGTAAACCAGAAGCCAGGAAAAGCCAAAATACTGCTTTACCTTTCACAATCAACCTGACATCACTCCAGGCCAATTGATTACATAATTAATAGGACATTTTATTATCATATTGTATAGTCATAATTTTTGCTAATCTATGTCTGATTAGATGGAAAAGGTGGAAATTCTTGTGGGTTGTTTATTTGTTTTACTCCAAAATTTACATTCAAAATAAATCATGTGACACAGCTAAACATAAAGATAATCACTGCTAGATTGTTCTGTTAGTTAATTAAATTATCAGCGAGAAATGTTTGAATGTGAATGGGGATAGTTTAAGTGTGGAGAATCTGTGTATAATCAATTTATTTAGTAACTTCAGTGAATTATTAGATAAACTGACCAAAAATAGCTTTCAGGAAAATAAAAGATTTTTTTTTTCCATGCTTCTTTAGCGAGGTAGGCCTTTTTCTTCTCCTTTTTCTGGCAAGAGAAGAAAGATGAAAAGCTGTACTCCTCCGATGAAAGGAGTTTATTGTTATTTATTTATTCATTGGTTGCCATATACAATTAATCCATTTGGCATCAAGAGGAAACAGCAGATGCTTTGAAGGAGAGAAAAACAAAACAAAACAAAACAGTTTTTGCTGACCGAAGGTTATATTTATAGCTTGGTACCAAAAGCCCACAGCGCTCAGTGTTTGTTTCGCATGCAAATTGCAGTCAGCACGGCCCGTGCTGCAGCGTTTGCTGCTCCCAGAGCCAGCTTCCCGCTGCTCTTTGTCACCAGCTGTCCCCGCAGCGGCCGGGCCGGAGCGCGGTGCCCTCTCGGCCNCCCTCCGAGCCCCCGGTACCCCTGCAGCTCCTCCGAGCTCCCCTGTGCCCCTCCGAGCCCCGGGCTCCAGCCGGGCTCTAAAGCTTCCGAGCCAGCGCGGGGAGGCGCAGCTCGGGGACAGAAGGGCATTTGTGAGCTCCCCGTCGCTGCCAGCCCAGCACCCTGCCCAAGCTCCATCGCTCTGCCCAGCTCGGAATGCTCCAGCTGGGCGCTTTCCTCCGCCACGGCCTCTTATTAACTAAACTCCGCGCAGCAATGACTCGGCTGTGAACTTTCCGCGGGCTTCTGTGCGATTCAGTAAGCTCAGCCGTTAGGCTAATTCTCTGCATTCCTCGAGAGAGGCTCCAGCTTTCCTGGGGAGCCAGGGAAGCAGCGGGCAAGCGCAGGGGTGATGCCTGCACGCAGAGCAGAGCAGCCGAGACCCTTCTCCTGCAGGAGGAGCAGCAGCTCGGAGGCGCCTCGGGGGCCACTGAGGGGTGCTGGATGACAACAGCACTTAAAAGTGCTAGTAATTCCGAATTTTAAAAGTCTCTTGTACGCGGCCAGTTCTGTTAAATTAATTAGACGGACAGCTGCTTTAAGCCTGTGTGCCTGAGCAGCCGCCACAAAGTTACCGGCACTCTCTAAGGGAGTGGCACGTTTGTCTGAAATCTTGCCAGAGGGGTTATGCCGCAGAACTCCTTCCCAAGCTAACGGGCTTTCAGCTGTACTGCAGGCGTGTGTGCGTGTCCCTTTCCTGACAAGCCTAATTTCCCAGCTTAATACCCTGATAGCAAATAAGGGATTTTCTCTAATGGATCTTTCTCTTGCAGCTAGAGAAAGAGGAAGGAAGCCTGGTATTAGCTGTTCATCACGTTTTCTAAGTGTTCAATATCCCTTGTTCATTCAATATAAAAGCACAGCATACAGTCTAAGACTGCTAGAGAGGAGTGGGTAAAGGATACCCAAGTTAGTCCCATGTGTAGTCCTTTGTCAGACCTGCAAATTCCCAAAACTGTGACCCATTTGTGACCCACAGACCTCTTTTACTTACTTAATTTGAGAAAATATTTGATTAACTTAAAAAAAAAAAAAAACAACAAAAAACAACACAACAACAACAACAAAAACCCACAGTAATTTCTCATTTAGAAACAAACAAAAGCCTCTTCACACTTTCATTTTATAGTCGTGTCTTAAGTGAAAAATGCCCAGGAGTAATGACTTGTAATGCAAAGAATGGGAACAGCATATGAGCAGGGAGCAGGAGTCTCCTGTACACCCACCTAAGAATCCTTCCACTAACAATCATCAGAGACAACTGTGCACTTTAAGAGTTCTTTAGGGAAATTGTTTCAGCTTGATTCTGTTCTACTATGTGGATTTCTCTTACATGGGTTAGCTGGATTTTAAGATGATTCTGAATTGCATTATTTTGGAACTTCTTGATAAAAAGAACAGAGGTGTTAATTAAACATTATCTTCTTCTATTGCCCCTGCTTCACTGCTTACCACATATCCTCACAGGTGGATACAAACATGCACACATTTATACACTTGTGCATAGGTGTACCTGTGTGTATGTATACACAGGATACATATATATATGTATCTACATCAATGAGATCTGCTTTACTATCTCTGCTTTAAAATTAGGTCAGTCCTGTTACAATAACAATCGTTTGCCCATTCCTCCCAGACTCTCCTACCTGTTTACCAATTCCAAATTACGCATACAACTTCTGTAGGAAAAAAAAAATCATACTCTGATTATAGTAATCATACTCTGATTATTCAGAACACACCCAGGTTGTAGATTGATGCCTTATTAGTCACTATGATTAATGCACTAGTCTAATAGAGTGGTTTAAAACAGACAGGATTAAGTACCAGATGCTGAAACACATGGTTAACATAAAGTAGTATTATAGCAGAATAATGATAATTGTAACAAAAAACAGTGTTTTAGTTTAATGAAGGTAGGCTAGAGTAGCTAGTAACACACCTGAAAATAAGAATCAGCTCCTTTTTCAGTTTCAAAGTGCCTCTGTACACATTACCTGATTCACATGGCCCTTTATGTTTCACGCTGATGTTTCTTTTCGCAGCATAAGCCTTGTTGAACTGACAGATGTTTTCGTAGGTTTTCCCATCAGGTCCACACATACTCTCTTGAGATTTGCACACACACTGGGGTTCAGGGACTTCCCCAAATCTTGCTTCATCAGCATCCAACCTGCACTCAAGGTAATCCCCACATTGCCCATAAAAATGATTGCCCTGGTCCAAGTCGCAGATCTGACCTTCCACGTTCCCACATTCCAGACAGCAGCCACAGCGATCCAGCACAGTCCCGGCTGGACAGTCCTTGGGCTCAGAGCAGAGTGCCAAATCACATTTTCCACAAGTATCTCCTTCCCTTAGCAGCCTCCACCAGCCTCGATGGTACAAGGCAGGGAAGCTCTGTGAAACCTGTACCAGTGCTACCAGCACTACTGTAACCATCCGGTGCTTCATCTCAAGAGTGTAACAAAAAGCAGAAAAGGTCCTTGGAGTAAAGCCAGGGAGAGGGGAAAAAAGCAAACAAGAAAAAAAAAGAGCAAGCTAGTGAGAAAAAAAATCACAATCCTGGTTTTTTTTTAGAACATAAGCTGTACTCCAAACACAGGCTTTAAGAAAATATTAGCATCAGATTCCTAATCTGGAACTGATAATAAAAATGCATAAAAACCCAGCAGCTTTTCTCGAATGCAGTTTGGAATGTGAATACTGCTTGCACAGAGACCAAACTGCCCCTTCTGACAGCTGAGTTGAAGCACTCTGAAAAGCTGTTTACTCCGTGTCTCATTGAGCCAATTTTGCAAAGCCTTGCTCTACTGAAACATTACATTTCATCTGCTGTAGAAAGGGGAACAGGGTAAAAGAGTGTAAAGTGGAAAAAGTCACTGCTATGAGTGCCCCTCCCCTGCATCAGTCAAAATAGATAGTCACAAAAAGATAAATATGTGTAGTAGTACCCAAAAGCCCAGTGCCCTAGGGCTTAGCCAGTGCTCTAGAGACTTGGTGCAATGCCAAATGTGATCCATTCCTGATCATAACTAGGGGCTCTGAATTAACACTTTATTTGCAGACTTTGTACAAGCAAGAGGCAATACAAGACAGCTGGAATTTACCTTAAACTCTCAGGTTTAAGATGAAAGATGCCTGTAACCATTAAAGGACCCATTGTTGTTTCTCCATATATTTTCTTTTCAGTGGTTATGTGTGTCTGTGCTTTGCAACACAAAATAATGTGGTCAGTCTTTGGCTCTAAGAACAATGTGCAAAGATTTAGAGCACAGGCATACATGAGCAAACTGCTACAGCTTCAGAAGAAGATTCTGCTGAAGTATTTGATGCTGTGCTCATCTTTTCAGAGCACTTCTTTAGTTTCTTAAGATGTGCTTACACTGCAGGTTATGAAGGAAGGTGAAAGAGGTCACTTGGATTTCTTTCTGTGCTTTTTCTGTGTGTATGTGGCTGCTAGTTCAGGGAGGTGGCTTTGCAGGATTGTTTCTCAGCAGGAATTGCAGTCTTCTTTCTCCATCTCAGGATTTAGACAGGCTCCCTATTTCATGGTCTCCTCTCCCTTGCACTGCTGCTGAGATTTTGTGTTTGTAGTCCACAGGCTGCTGTTACCATTGTCCCAACCACCTCATCAGCAATTCATCTTCCTGGCTGTAGAGGTGGAAGTGAAACACCATGGACCTGCAGCCCTGCAAGCACAGCTCAGAGCCATGGGTCAAGGATCGCCACTGCCTGCAAAGGAAATGTTTCTGGGTGTTAGCTTAAAATAACTCTATGTGCATCAGAGTTTGAAGATAAACACATAAAACTAAGACACTTTTAACAAGCTGAAATAAAAGAGAAGTCTTGTTTGTGCCTACTTTTCCTAAGCAGCGTTTCCTTCTCTTTTTTTTTTTTTTGTTTTTTTTTTTTTTTGTTTTGTTGTTCATGGTGTGTAGCAGCTTGCATAAACTCAGAGAAGGATGCATTTTGTCATACTAGCCTTGCATCCTTTGGCTGCATTCGCAAAGGCAAATCTTTTGGGGTCATATGGTTGCTTTTCATCCCAAACATTTCCACAGCTTTTCCCCAATTCAGCTTCATACCTTCTGCACCATTTGAGATGACATCTTTCTTTAAGTAACAGGCAGCTTCCAAATCACTTCCTTCACCCAAACAGCTCAAAATGCAATTTCCCCCAACCGACACTGATAACGCTTCTCAAAGCCAGCCCGGAGACACCTGCAGGGCACTGGTTTTTTGTTTGTTTGTTTGTTTGTTTGTTTTTGTTTTTATTTTTTTTTTTCCCTCTGATCACTGGGATAATTCGTATTCTGTATGTGCAAGTTTTTGCTTCGGACTCTGAATCAGAGGGTAAACAAGTTTTTATGCTTTTAACATTGAGAGTTAGAAAAAAAAAAAGTAACTACTTAATGTAATGGGAGATTATTCTTCTGTCCTGTTTGATGTGTTTTATTTCCCATTTCTTTACCAAGTCCTAGTTAGACATTTAATTTTGCATGATAGGGTCTACTCATCACAGTCGATTTCATTATCTGTCTGTACAGCTGTAGGGGATGAGTACCTATAGGACAAGGATTTGCTAAGGCTCATATGAAGTAAAGGAATGTTTATAGGGGTGAAGACATGTGTGCAGTGGAGCCAAAGCAGGAAGAGCCTGCAGGCCAGCACCACCCCTGGTAAGGGTGAGCTTTGTCTGGCATCTCTCAGGAAATCTGGGATCTCAGGGCTGTAAAACAGTGAGTGTATTGCAAGGAAGTGCCTCCTGTGACTGGCACAGATGACACCCATCACAGATATCCTAGAAAGCATTTTTGGGATTCACCTGGCTCCTGTAATCTGAATTCTTGGTGGGTTCAGCCTCTAAATTAAGAACTGGAAGTGCCTGCAGTCTTGCTTAAACAGCTGCACCTGGCAGATGATCTGCAGCTGAGGGTTACTTGGTCACAGATTCCTGAGATCACCTGGAAAAAAACTGAGGTTAAAGCACTGTGGTATGGCATGGAGAAATAGCCATGTAACTCTTTGAATGTCTTTCATTACCAAGCCAGCTGTGACAAGCTTAGGAGAACTCCCCACACTGGGAGTCAGAGCAGAAGAGGGGGAGGGAGGGAGAGAGAGCAGGGTGCACAGCTGGGTTTGAAGAGGCACATTAGAGGCATAGTCCCATCTGCTTCAGGAATGAAATATGCATTATTTCAGGATGTCTCTAATCCCTGAAGTTTGCTTTGTTAGAGAGAAGTGTTGATTTTCAGCACAAACCCTTCATTAACCTAAATGTCTCCCTGAAGGACACAAGAAGCAGTGGATGAATGTCACCGCTGGAGCTGCAGGACAAACAGTGCCATGCCCTGGGCTTTCAGCCAGCAGCCCCTAGGTGCTGCCTGCTGGGCAAGGCTGCCGGAGCTCCAGCCAAGGCAGGAGGCTGCAGTGACAGGGAGCTGGCTGCCATCAGCTGGGAAATGACACCTTGGAGAATCATGTCCTCAGCAGGGAGGTAGAGCAGCATTCATGTGCCCTCATCTCAGCATGAAGGGCTGTGCTGGCTGTACAGTAATTTTCCTGGTTTTCCCCCAGTATTTCCATATGGCATGATCAGTGCAAGGAGTTCTGCCACCTTCCTGTGGAAACACAGGTTGGATGATGGGCGGGGAGGGGACATGGCAAAGCAGCCCAGGGCTGTGTTGCACTCAGGTTCTGATTTTTATCACATTGTTCTGCTTTGTATGATAATAGGTAAGGTTCCTGGCTGATGCAATTTGAAATCCTGTTGCTGGTGATTTTTGAGGTACTGCTCCTTCAAATAAAATAAGGTTTGGCTGTTTATTCTGTTTTTATATCAACGTGAGTTTTAATTAAGTGAAGATTTCTTAATGTGGCTCCTGCCAGACTTTCAGATCTGGTTCTTATGTGATATGCACAGGAGTTCTGTGAGGAGTAACAGCAAAATACAAAAATATTCCACGTGTTCCTTCTACCTTCTCTGTCCTGCAATGTCCTCTGCTTGAACATTGGGAGTCAAGTTTAGAAACTAGAGTCCTCTGTCTCTTAGGCTGTAATAACTACCTATCCTTGAGGCTCTTTAGAAACAGGAAATCTTGGCTACCTCAGTGTGTTTCTATCCAAGGAATTTTATACTTCTATGTTCAAAAGAAGCATTAAAGAATGTTCAATCCAGCCTGTTGTACTGGGTCTTAGCAGGCTACAGGTGGCTGTGCCCAGTGGGTATGTGCATTGCCTGTTACTGCACCCATCTCCTAGGGAAACCTTTCCCCCCACAGTATCCAGGACAGAGCTTCAGCAGCATTTCATTTTGTTGAATTGGCAAATGGCTGATGCCATGTGCCAGTTTCTCCCAGAAGTGCTGACTGGGGCAGTCCTGGGATCTCCCGACAGGGCCTTTTCTGGGGCCAGTCCTGCGTGCTGACACTGCTTTCATGAATCCCATCGTTAGTGCTGTAAGTACATGGTCTATAAGTTAATCCTACTGTAACATGATTATTAAATCCATTAATCAAAAGCAGGAGATCCATAATTAACTTATTCTCCAGCATCAAGTAAATGATTCTGCTGTGAGCTTTAAGAAAGCAATTGTTCACTAATATGCAAAATATTAGACTGGGGCTATTAGACTATGACTGCAATTATATAATTAAATTATAAATTTTGCATATTTTAATAACATTTTAATTATTTTCTTTGTAGGTTAAAATGGAGGTTTATTTTTTAAAGTTTCACATATAATTCTTTTTTAAAAAATCAAAATTAGTGTCTGTCCCCTACCTGTAAGCTGACCTCTCTTTGAAAGGCTTTGACCAGACTTTTGGTGACTCACCTTGCACCAACAGTGGTTGACTGTAATTTCTCCTGTTATATTCATTGTTGGTTACTGCAGACATTCAAATTTTAACCTGAAAAGACAAAACAAGTGCTGATAGCACTGTGCTGCTACCAAATGCTTGTTTGTACCAAATGTTTGTTTCAATACAGGCTTACTGATTCCTTTTCCCAGAAGTTATTCATTTCCAAGGGGTGAGATATATCAAGAGTTCTTTTCAAGCCTGTTCCATGTCTCTGCAGTCCTTTAAGTAGACTATATTTCTGAAAGCTCTGCAGTCGTATCCAGAAATACCTGAGCCTCCCATCCCAGCACAGGAAGGTGGTGCTGGAAAGATCAGCAGTTGTTAATCAAGCATTTCCCTGAAGTCATTCTCTTGAGAGGTGAGAGTTGCAGCCAAGAGACTTTCACAGAAATCCAGGAGGACATGTCACCCATATGTCCTGCCCACATTTCCAGCCTGGCAAATCCAGCCTGCTCCTCTTAACCTTTTTCTGTACATTTCCATCACGTATTGTAGTACAGAAGGAAGAGCCATCATTCTTCCCCTTCCTGTTGAGAGGAGGTCATGAACTTTTGTCCGCCTTCTGCCTTTCTTTGGGAATGCTTTTCCCTTAGCTCTCTGTTTTGCACAGACCACAGTACTTTCAGGTGTCAGGTTTTACTGCAGTTTCATGCAGAGTAAAGCAATTTTTGTGTCAAAAGCAGTTGCTGTGTACATCACCAGTGCCATGGGAGAGCCACTAGGTACAGCAGGGCTTCAAAGACACCAGGGCTTGGGGGAAGCACATCAGACCTTGGCACACAAACCCAGAGAATAAATGAGCAACACAAGAAAGAGTCTTGCACATGCTGCCAGCTACAAGCAGCAGGATAAAAATGGGGCAGTGAGTGGGCTGGAGGGGCTCCAGGCACTGGGCAGCAAGGGGTGGGAAATACAGGTAGGGTTCTGAGCAGCACCCACTTACATCTGCCACCAGAGTATGGCTGGCATGAGTGTGAAAGTATCCAGCAATTGCCCCTTGCTATTCTCAGCCCCTTCTGGGTACAAATGCAGCAGGAGGTTGGAAAACTGGCTTTGCTCCTACTGCAGACCTGCAACAGATGTGCTCTAAGCTTTTGAAAAGGGGCTGGAAAAAAACAAAATAGAAAACTCCAAAGCCACACAGTTCTGACTGCAGCAGAGTTTCAAGCTGCTTTTAGCTGACAGTCTGAGCAGCAGTGTCAGCTCTGGCTGCTGTGGGTGCCTGTCCATCCCTCCCCTGCAGAGGCAGAGACGGGAGGAATGCAAGGAGGCTGAAGCCCAAAGCTGACACTGGTGCTGCTACCAGCAAAGTTCTTCAGAGTGGCAACCACAGCATTTCCTGGGAAAGTCTAATGGAAAGGGAGAGTTTCAAATCTTGCAGACAATGAATACAGAGTAATTTTTCTCAGCAATGTTAATGGTGATGGATAGGACTGTTTGCCTTGTCCAGTTTATATAAGAGCAGCTGATATAAAATTACTTCATAGCTGGATATTTATGAGAAGTTTCATTTCAAATAATATAGCTTTTGCCTCTGGCAGTACTGTGGTTTAGCCCTATTATTACTGGGAACTAGATCTTTAGTATATTCCAGCTATAACTGTAGGGTCTGTCTGTCTACGGAGCAAAGTTAATATTTTCCAAAGCAAAGGAAACTTTATAATAGAAAGTCACATTAACAAAAACTAACTGTCCCTAAAACCAGCCAGGAAATCAGGCACAGAGAGGAAATTTGGGGGATGTTCCTTCAGCTGCTCCTGCTTTCTCTCGCAGCAATACTGAGTGTTCTCCATGACAGTGGATGCACACAGATATTCTCTCAGTCCTCCTCTGCAAAAGCAACCAGAAACCAAGCTGTGATATAAGCAACATTCTCTCACCTTGTCTCTGCTGCACATGGATCTTGCATAAAATATTCCTGTCTCTTGAGGGAAATAGGATTCACCCCTGGTGTCAGACCTGAGCCAAGTCAAAACAGTGAAGTTGTAACAAAATCTGTGGCTAATGAAAGCAAGCCATGAGAGCAGCCACCTGCTGAAATCAGGTTGTTCAGTTCAGGTTGGAAAAGGCCTTTCTGGGAACAGGTCTGTAGCACAAGCCATATGAGGAGCAGATGAGGGAGCTGGGAAGGGGCTCAGCCTGGAGCAAAGGAGGCTCAGGGGGGCCCTGGTGGCTCTGCAGAGTTCCTGACAGGAGGGGACAGCCGGGGCGGGTCGGGCTGTGCTCCAGGGAACAGGGACAGGAGGAGAGGGAACGGCTCAGGCTGGGCCAGGGGGGCTCAGCGTGGATATTATGGAAAATTTCCTCACTGAAAAGATGGTGGCATTGAAACAAATTGCCCAGGGCAGTGGTGTAGTGCCCATCCCTGGACGGATTTAAAAGCCATGTGGATGTGGCACTTAGGGCCAGGGGCTAGAAGCGGCTTTGGCAGGGCTGGGGGAACAGCTGGACTCGATCACCTTGGAGGGCTTTGTACAAAGAAATTTCTTTTGTTTATATTAATATTTGGCAGCTAGTGTAAAACATATTAGGACAATTTAGTCGGGTTTTAAAGAAGGAAACCAATACAGAAAAACAGAAAATGATTTCTTTTTTTTAGTAGAGAATCTCTCCAAGGGGTTGTGTTCATATCACAAACATTCACTTTATTGTATTTAATGGATCGGACTTCAAATGTCAGTATATACAAGTCAGCATTTCATTTTTAGAGTTTGTGTTTATCCACTTGCCATGGTCAGCCTGTTCCCCTCTGTCTTCTTGTGCTGCTCTGTGTAAAAGCAATGATTTATAAATATGTGGGTTAGATCCCTTAAAATACAGTGTGGCAAAGGGGTTCAATAAAAAGTTATTAAAGTAAACAATCTGTAGTTTCATGTGCACTGCTCATCTTCTCTAGGAGCCACCAAGAAGACATCCTTAAGCTAAGCAAACACTGCGTGCTGAGACTGTAACTTATGCTACAAATTGAGAGGTTTCACTCAGCCAGAATCCTGCTGAATGGAGCCACTGCAGGCAATTCCAGTTCTGCTCACATAACTGCAGGATTGCCCCTCTCAGTGATGAAGCAGCACAGCCCAAAACAGGGTGCTGGGGTGGGGCAATCTGCCATAAACACTCATTTTGCAATCAACAAATAAAAACTTCCAGTACACTTAAGCTACAAAGTACCGAATAGCATTTGGTTCTTTATGTAACTGTGCAGCCATATCTCATCTATCTTTAGAAGAAAATTCTGGCTCCTGCTAATCACAGGATAAATAAAGCTAACTTGGAGCAGTTTCCAGAGCCCACTTAGAATATGATTTTTCTCAAAAAACCCCAGTGTTATTAACAGAGAAAGGGTGACTTAGACTAGCCTACCCCAACTCATGCATGTTTTTCATGCAGCCAGCACTGCTGACCAGCCACAGCTGCACATAAAGGAGGGATGACGAATGGGCCACTTGTGCCTATGGCTGGCAAGGAGCTAGAGTTGCTTGTAGCAGTGAAGGCTGAAGGAAACGCTCTCCAGGACAAAAAATAATTTGTGAGAAAGACATGGAAAGTGGTAGAATCTGTTCAACTGCAGTACTGCAGAAAGAGTGTAAGAGATGAGTTACAAAATTGTTTTGCTGCCTTTATTTTATGTTCCCAGATCTATGAAAAAATGCATCTCTACAAACAACAGCCCTCCATCTGTCTCGAGGATGAAGAACTTCAACAAGTGAGGGTTACCTCAGTGAGTGACAGATGTTAAAAGCAGTGAGGCATCACTGTGCAGTACCGAATCACCATCCTGGCACTGCACCACCCGGGACAAAGCAGCACCATGCACGGGAGCATCCCCCTGTGCTGCACTGCGCTGAGCTCCTGCTGCTGCCTCAGGGCTCTCACTTCAACAGAGAAGCTATTGAGGCAGCAATCACAGTCCCTCTGTTCTCGCTGGCAAACAAAGAATAACAGTCATGATCATGTACATCCTCTGGGACATCACAACTCAAAGGTGCCAACCTGCTCCAAGCTATCAAAATAATTCTGCCACCTGTAGTGCTCTGTAGCTGCCAGTGCAGTCCTGCACACCCATCTCCAGCCAAGTGAGGTGTGGAATGAAATGCAAGCAGAAGAGCCCAGCACAGCCACTCCCTGAAGAGCTGTTGCCAGAGTCAGTGCTGCTGATACATGCACACCTCACGCACTTCTGCTGGGCACCTCAGGAAGTACAAGGAAGTTTTTTGTCCACACTGAATTCACTGAGATTGGGTACCTGGATGCCCACTGGCACAATTCCTCTCCTGCTGGCGTAGGAGAATGAAGCAACTAATTTCTATTAAAAATATAGATAATAAGCCCAATAAAACACATTGACCACCATGAAAAACAAAGGGAAAAGCAATTTGGAGTAGTGGTCTACATTGCCAGGGTTCTGAATTGTGAAATAACCAATAATCCTATGCATTTTGTTTCTCAAGACACATTTGATTTTCTCATGACTTTTCATGGTCAAGTCACTGCAGTTAACATTCTCGCTGGAAATCTCAATGCTTGTGAAGCTGACTTTCTGTTTGTAGCTGGTGATGGAATTGTTGAGGATGTTGGTGATATTAACTTCTCCCATTTCTTCAGTAAGTCCATTTTCAGGCCCCTAGGAAACAAGAGTACACTGTTTTAAGGTCTGTCTTCTCCTGCAGAGGAAGGAGATCTAAGGATGAAGGCATAAGAGCACAGCTTCATATGTGGTCATCCCAATACTCAAACACAACTTCCAGCTGAAGCCTAATTCTAAGAGGGCCTGAGGTTTCAGAGGTGCCTGTTTCCACCACTGTATTTCTAGAGATATTTTTAGATACTTGAACAAGTCTTACTCCTGGTAATCCAACATCTATATCCTACAGGACATTAATCTCTTCCTGTCAACATGGTAACTTAAAGGCTGGGAACTCAGTATTGAGGTGGGAAACTTCCTTTTTCCCTGACAGGATTTGGGCCCCTGATGACCACTGGACTACAGTTACACCTGATTATTTAATTTCTCACACAAAAGCAGAACCCTTGAACAACCCACTCTCACAATCCCCACAAAACACTGTGTGACAGATGTTTGGAAGCATCTTCTGTGAAAGGAGGAAGAAGGGTTCAGCTTTCCTCTGGTAGAGGGAAGTACCTTCCTTACTGGAGTTATGTGATAGAAGAATGAAGAGCTGTGTTACACTGGCTCTTCTCTGGGTGCATTTGAAAAGAGCAGAGGTGCTTCCTGCTCACACAAGCTCAACTCAGGGCTATGGCCCCATTCCAGTGCCTTTCTGGATGTGGTCCTGTGAACCAACAGGACTGCCAGTTAAGGCTGCTGCTCAGAAGTCTGCCAGAGACACACCACTCCTGTGCTATTAATGTGTTTGTTACACACAAAATTTTAGATTTAGTGCTAATGAGGAGAGGTATTTTTGATGTATCCATAGCAGGAAGACCATTTGCCTTGTTCAGCTAATAGAGAAGTAATTGCTGCCAGGTCACTGGCCTCATTAAGGTACCTTGGGCCTTACCTCTTCTGGGACTTTAGCTGCACATTTCTGTGATGAGCTGTAGTGAGCCACTGCATATTCCACAAGGGCACCAAAGATGAAGCTGAAGCAGATGCCAAGATAAACATCAATGGCCTTAATGAAACAGTTGGTTCTTGAAAGTGAACTTCGTGAACCGATCATCAGAGTTGTCATAGAAAGCACTGTTGTAACTCCTTGGAAAACAGAGAGACGTTTTCTTGTGAGAGAGGAGGAGAGACTTCTTTGGAGAAGTCTTGGCCAACCCTTCTATTCATGTCATTGCTCTCTATTGCTGGCTTGATAAAGCCCACCACTTCTTACCAAATCCAAATCATCCATCATAGCAACTGAATGCTTTAGTAGCATTCACTAGTGTCACACAGGCTTTCCCTGCCTTTGGCAGATTTACTCATACAGGCTCTCTTCTTTTTCATGCTTTCACTAAAAAAATGCCCCCATCCTGCTCCCTCTAAAGGACACCACAAAGACCGCGTGTTCTGTCCTCTACTCTCTGCAGTGGATCTCCTGGGAGCTTCAGCCACACACAGCCCTGCAGGTGGGCATGTGTCCCTGCCATCTCCTCCATGCCAACCCAGCTCTGCCCCAAAGGACAGCTGAAGGCGAGCAGACCATTTTTCCCTGAGCAGGTAGCTCAAGAAAAGTACCATCTACCTAGCCTGCAAAGGCTCCTCTGCCTGCTTAAATCTTATCCTCTCCTCAGGCAAGAACTCACCAATGCAGGTTCTTGCAGGCACTGAGTCCAGTGTGATCCAAAAAGAAACCCAGGACAACATGACGAGCAGAGTGGAGGGCACATAGGTCTCCAAAATGAAGTAAAGGACATTTCTTCTCAGTTCAAACTGTAATATCAGTCGTGGGTAACTGCCTGTTTATGAAAGAAAAAGACTTGGTGAATATGAGGTTCCCAATGACACCTGAAGCAAAACTGGGACAGCCCAGCACCAGCCCTTCAGCTGATGGAGCTCAGCAGAGCTTTTGCAGGTAACACACCTGATACAGGAGGACACACACAGCACTGACAGGCAAAGAGGCAGCTGAGCAGCACACGCCTTGCAAAGGGGCCCCTGGCCTGAGCACGGCGGGAGTGGCACAGCAGGGCCTCAGCACGCAGAGCAGGGCTGATGCTCTCACCCCTTCTCGCACACTCAGCACAGCACACCCTTCCCAACATCTGTGCTGAAGGGCACTGCCTTACCTGGTGGCTGAGAAACAGACAAAACATTTGTCTCTTGATGTCAGCAGGCTATGGCTGACATCCCAAAGCATCTCATGATGCTCACATTAGTGATTTGTGATCTTCTTTTTGTGCTCAAAACAATTCAGTCATCTTTAAAAAACTAATTTGTTGTAAATACTGACATAAGGGCTCTGAGGCTGGATCAGTAGTGTTTTCAGGATGTAGCTCTGCTCTATAAACAACAATTCCCTTTGAAGTGTAGAAACAAAGTCCATGTTGTTCATGGGCTGTGTATGGAACAAAACAACAAAGCATTTTAAAAATCTTGTTATTTTATGGAAGTTTTGACCCCTTTCAGTATCTGTAGACTCCACACTTGGATGAAAAGGATAGGGTTTCTTCAGCTATGTATGGAGGAAAATAGGGAGAATAAAAAAATTAAAAATCCACCAAATGAATACAGTATATTTTAAACCTCCATCTTTCTGCAGATTTCCATCTTACAGAATATCCTGACTGCAATGAATAGGATGTCACCACCTTTCTGTTCATCTCTTTTTGCGAGATTAAGATCTGCTAAAGGTTTTACTGGTTCAGGCCTGAGTCAAATGATCCTGGCCCACAGGAGCAGAGGAGCTGGAATAGCCAAGAGCTTTCCCTGCTTTTTTTCCTCTCCCAGGTTTACCTGTCTCCTGCTGTGACTTGGAGACCAGCGTGTGGTAGCGCTCCACCCTGTACTGGGCGAGCCGCAGCTTCTCAATGCCGTGCACGGAGTCGTTTCCCCTCAGCCAGGTGAAGGTGACATCGTTCTCATCGTAGCCCCCTGGGGAAAACACAGACACGGGGTGACTGCCATGGCCAGGGAGAGCCCAGCTGTGCCCTGCTCTGTCTCCTGTGGGGAGCAGAACCCTGACCCCGGCACTGCAGCCTGGACAGAGGCCCCTGGGCTGTCTGACCACAGGGAAACATCAGATGTGCTTCCTTCACTGTCTGCTGCTCGGATGTGGACAGGAACACACACCTCTGGGAATGACAAACCGTGCGAGGCTGCTGAGAGCCTCTTGCAGTTGTTTACGTGTGGTATTGATGTTTCCAAAGAAAATCCATTGGTGGCATACACAGCTTGGTTGCATACAGTGGGATATTAGTACTGCCGTGGCTAACCCTCAAACACAGTCTCTCTTTCAGTCTGAGAGGAGAGCAGGAGAAAGAGTGGTTAAAAAAAGAACTCAGATCCCACTGAGCTCCTTACCATGGAGCAGAAGCGCATTTCACTGAGTCATCTACTCAAGTGCTTCAAAACATCAGCAAGTGCATTTTCAGTTAGTCAGGAACTTAGAGCTGAGACTGCCCTGTGGTTATGAACCAGGTTCCTCTCACTGGGTACACACTGTCCAGAAAACCTGCTCATTAAAACAACCTTTTCTACACATCATTCCTCCTATCCTCAAAGGCATTAAGTTACTGAGGACAAATAAATGCACACAACATTTAGGTAACACCAGATTCGAGCTTCAAAGCAGTGGGACTCCATATCTGAGTGTATGCCTCCAAGGATATAAGTGATGACATGACCTTGGGTTAGACTGAGGGAGTCCTCAGACTGAGGGTTAAATCTTGTACTGAGTTGGGAAACTGCCATTCCTTTCAAAACTTTGACTTAATTTAGGAAACAAGTCCATCAGTTTCACAGATTTAATTATTTTATTAAGAGCCCTTTTTTGAGACCATAGGTAGGGACGCTATGATTCTGATAATAACCCATTTGTCCTGGTAGAAGGAATCAGATACAGTTGCAGCTCTATTTACATGTAATTGTGTTTTCTTATTATACACAAATTACCAGAGCTTGGGCGTGATGAACTCCTAAATTAGGTGTCCAGAGCATGAATCCCTGAGTAGAATCCTAAGTATGTGACTTTTCCAAGTTCCTAAGTGGTTTCATAAATTGTGGTTACTCAGGAAAATTTTATAATAAGTGATAGATTGTTGTTAATTCATCTGGTGTATATTTAAATAGCATTATTTCTGGGCACTTATCCTAATGAAATCTCCAGTGGGCAATATGTATGTAATTTCATTGGAATTATACAGCAACTGAGCATGATGTAGGACCCAATCAGTTTTAAACCAGGCCTAAACATGCTCCGCTTTAGCAGAAGAGACCAATCATTATTATTTCAGGAGCTATTCTTTGTAATAAAGTTAACCATGGTGAACTAATATGATTTTAATGTGAAAATAATATGTGCTTCCCTAGGTGCTCCATGCTGCAGCCCCAGAAGTTAAAAATCTGGTGCTTTCTGTGCTGAGATGGTAGAAGTTTGGTTTTGTGCCATGCCCGAGGAGCTGGCTGCCTGCTCATCGTGGGTCCGGAGCGGCAGTGCTGGGCTGGCTGAGCTTTGGAGTAACATCCCTGCAGTGGCCCACACTGCCCTGGAGTCTCTTTCAGCCAGCACTGCCATAGGTGAGCTTTTAATCTGAGAGCAGAGCTCATCATCAGAACTGATAAATCTTCTTCTTGAGACTTCCCAGTCTGAGTCTCTTCTGTTGAGGAGGGTCCCATCCTCTGTATCCCCTCCCTAGTAGGGGGAGAAGTACCACAAACCTGAGTTTGGCTCTAATTTCAGCTCATGAGTTGAAAGCCATATTCTACTCTAATTAGAGTGGGAACCACCCTCCCCAATGTCCTTTTAAAGTGGGGATTTGGGGGGGTGCAACAGGTAGTAGCTGCCTAAAGATGTGAGAATTGTTCCTTGAGGTATTGTATCAAATGCACTTACCCCAAGATAGTTTTGAAGAACCTGTGTTCAAAAGGACTTGCATTTTGAAAATCAACGAGTATGACTTCATCCTTCCTGTCCAAGATTGAATTATCTACACTTATATAAAATATTCTTTATCACAACTTTTTTGCAGAAACTGCATAGTGACAGGAATTCTCTGGACTGTGGATTACAACATGAACCTTTGAAGAATGATAATGCAGAAGTTGTTTTCTTCTGGATATTATAATTTGAAAGAATAAAAATCTACTCCAGAAAGCCACTGTACTTAATCCAAATATTCAAGATGCCTGGTTATTTCTGAATAAACCAATTTAGAGTTTTCTAGAAAGTTATACTTACAGCTTTCTAGCTGCAGTCGACATGTTTGTGTGTCCATAGGGTATTTTGACAGGTCCATGTTACAGGCAACAGTAGTAGTGATTCTGTAGGAAGAGAAAGAACTCTGAAAATTGCAATAAAAGCATGTTTTTCACAGTAAACTGGATCACAAAGCTCTGCTTTGTGAAATCAGTTATGGCATGAATTAACTGAGAACCCTCAAGAACAAGCACTCTCTGCAGCCACGCCAATGAAAATGTAGCCCAAGGAGGAATTTTGAACTGGTAGGATATAGAGTGTAGATTCACTTAATTTTTTCCATTGCTACAATTTGCACATCTTAAGGAGCCAGCATTTGTGACATGAGGCACAATCACTAACTGCACACGAACTCTGGCTTGCTCTGATCTGGAGGTAGCTGAGTTTTATTCTGCAGCTGAGGTAACTGGGACCCTGTTACTGCAAGCTAAGGAGAGTACTGTAGGAATTGCTAACTCAAGTGCTGTGTGCCTTCCTGCAGTTCATCGACAAATACACTCCTTGGTAAAAAACAGAAACCATCACTACATGGCACTGGATAGGCAAAAGGCTTATCAAAATAAAATTTTAAAAATCAGTTAAATTTTACTCTTGTGATGTCCTCACTCCATTCCTCCCCTGTCCTCATCTGACTGGATTTTTCCTCAGTGACACCTAAACTTGTGACCTTTCTGAGCAGGCCTCAGGACGCAGCATGTTACCATGATGGGAGATCCTGATCCTTGACTGGCATTTCTGGAGGCCAGAACAGGGGGAAATGGATCAGCAGAGAATGGTCACAGCTGGCTTGTTGACCCTAACCTCATGACTCATGACAGCTGGTACCTGCTCCTGTCCTGGGTAATTCTGGAAATCTATTCTGAGACAGCAAAGCCAGAGGTCTCTGTACCTTAAGGCATACAAGACAGTGCCATTAGAGAACAGCCTGACGAGGCGGTTGCTAACAGTGATGTCGTGTAGGAAGGACCTTTTTGACTCCACAATGTAGGTGTCTGGCACCCAGAGCAGCTCCACCAGGCGAGCATCCAGCGTGAAGCTCTTGTTGCCATGGAAGACCAGCCGAGGGTCTGTCCAGCGTTGCCGCAGGGAGATGGTGGCCGTGTAATCCTGGGAAACAGAGCAGAGCCTGGGGATGTGTGTCCAGGCACCTGTACAGCTGGGGCACACCACATGTGTGACAAAGGACAGAACACATCCTCATCAATCTGTCATGGCCAGGCCTCAAGCTCCACTTCCATCACAGTTTTATTCACTCTGTAGTATTTCTAATATACTTCCACTCTAAGGTGTGGAGTTTGAGGACTAAAGATTATATTGACAGTACTTTATGTTTTTAATGAGCACTTATTGTAACTGATGTTTTTGTGATCATTTTGCAGGTAAGAGAACAGATGGCAAGCACACACTTGAGGCTATCCCACTGGCATTGACAAATCAGTCATTGTCTAGAGCTGGGAAATTCCACACCTTGGTCACCAAAGAGGCATTGGCACTTTGGAGAAAAAAGGAAAGTGAATCCAGCCTGTCATGTCAGGGATGTCTTTAAAAACCCCAAAAAAGTGAAAAAAGAAAACTTGTGCCTTCTATTTTAATAGGAATATTGAATCTTTGAACATTTGGATTAACTTGAGTTTGGCCTGCCAAAATCAACCTGCAGTGACTGGAGTGTTCTCACAGTGTCCCACCAGAAAAGAACAAACAGCACCCACTCAGCTCTAAAGCTGATGCTCTGCTGAGCCTTCTGGACACACAGGCACTACTGGGCTGTTCAACTTCCTTCCTCACAAGGGATGCCACACAGCTTTGTTTTTTTTCTACTTCCACAGGGTCTGATTTCCAGAAAGTGCTGAGTTTTTGGCCAGTAGGACTTTTGGAACCACTTCTATTTACTTGTAAGCCCACATTACTATGGCATCTACACAATCTGCAGTTCATCCCACTGCTGAAAGTGGTCAACAGCCCCCAAACTGCAAAGCAATTTCAAAATGACCATTTCTGTGCTGGACGCACAGGAATACATGTGAAACTCTCAGGCACATCCCAATATTTTTGTAAAATGAAAGTTCTTTCACTTACCATGTCACTCTCAGATATACTAGAAATACTTGCAATGTCCAGACTCATTGCGATTTGTACAGGTCCTCCTGCAGAGGGAAAGAAATTCTTCAGCAGAGAGAAGGGAAGTGTGAAGGGCACAGTAAAGCCACTCAGGACACTGGTCTGGGTGGGCACTGTCCTCAGCCTCACTCTCTGTCACTAAAAAGGGTCAGACACAGTTTCAGAGCATTAAGTTCGCAAGTGACATGATCCAAAATGCAGTTGTCGCTGTTAGGGAGCCAGAGTTCCATGTTTGGTGGTGGTAGCAGGGGGCAAATACCCAGCAGCACTGGCTGCGAAGCTCAGCCGTTTAGGTCAGCACTATCTCAGTGCCATTTGCGTTGGACAGGCTGCCAGGGCCACTCTGTCCCTTGGCCCGAGCCTATAGCAGGCACAGAGCAGCCAGAGCATGAACATCTGCACAGAGCCCTTCCCGCGGCTCAGGGAGCGCTGGGCAGCTCCGGCTCCCGGGGCGGAGCCACCGGGAGGAGAGAGGTCCCTGATCGCCGAGAACAGGCACCCCTGAGATGAGGAGGAGCAGCGGCCACCGCCCGTTCCGGCTCCCGCCGCCCCTTCTC
>VWZN01017005.1:193865-209842 GCA_013396955.1 Regulus satrapa | reverse complement strand
GAGAGAGAGATGAAGTAGTGAAGCCCCATTGGCCTGAGGGAGGAGGTGGCAGTCTTTTGTTCCTAGAGATGAAAATGATTTTTAGAAGCAGATGAAGTTGAGCTTTTGCATTTGAACATTCATCCTTAAAATATAATACCCCATGCATTTGATATGGTGCAGAAGCACAGCTTTGGGAGAGCTGTGGGATGGGAGAGGGTTTTTGGTAAGTGCAGATTTTTCCCCAGGTGGATGCACTTGTGGAGATTGCACCCCAAGAGGGACTGGAAACCAAGTCTTGTGGGGAAGTCTCCATGGCTTTGTCAGTGAGAAGCTCTTCTCCCTGAGTAAATGGAAAGCAAGACTATTCTAAGAGTGATACATTGACTGGAAATTGTTGAGTTTTGTCCTGTCTACATTGTTGTGTTGGTGGGAAAGAAAGAAGGGTGTTGGGGGGGGGAAGAGAAGTGTTCTAAAGGTTTTATTCTGATTTCCATAATTCAGTTTAATTTGTCAATAAAGTTTTGTTTGTTCTTTTTTGAAGTTTTAAGCGTGTTTTGCTCTTTCTCCTAGTCCTATCTCACAGCAAGAACTAAGTAGGTGATTCTAACAGGTACATGGACATTTAAGTACCACTGAAATCACTACAAAATCCCAACAAGTAACTTTGGAAGTGTCCCAGGTTCTAAAGGAAACATCCTCCTCTCTGCATCCCCCAGAAGTCCTGTCCACCACTTGCAGAAGCCCCTTGTCCTGAACAAGGAATGTACATCACCTCATGCCCCCCAAGCTCCTCACAGGCTGCTGTGCACAGGGACAAGACAGCAGGTGAGTCCCCAGGAGAATGTCCCAGGCAATGTGACAATTCACCCTGTGCTCAGGAGGTACTTTCCTGCTGTTGGGGCTTCCAGACAGCCCCACAGCAATTCCCAGTTTCTACAAGAACAGATGGAGAAACACAGACTTTTCCTCAGCAAGACAACAAGGGAATTTTTAACAGAACAGGCTGGAACATCCACTAAGGCTCTGGAGATCTTCAGTTCATTATTTCTCACCTCCTGGAGGGTGACCAGGACGGGGGTCCTGTTTGTAGACAACCAGCCAAGCAGCAAGGGTGTGTCCATCACCAGCTCTCCACCACACAGAATTTGTGCTCCTGCAGCTCCCATGCCTGATCCCACACAGTGCAGCTCTGATACCATGAGAGAACTTCATGTGCCAACATGTCCAAGCCTCCTCCCTTTCCAGTTTGCTGGACCTGCATGGTTAAGCAAAAGTTATGGAATTATCTCTGAGTAAAACAAAAGGCTATTATTGAATTCAAAAATAACCTTTCATATGCTGAGTTGTGGCACACACCTGAGGTCCCTCCCCAGTGCTCCAGAGAGACAGCCCCATGGCCAGTGCAGAGCTGCTCCCTCCTCACTGCCCCTCCATCCATCCAGTGCAATGCCCTGGACCCCTAAAGCAGCAGGATGAGATGCTCAGACTGCAATAGTGATGGGCTCAGAATAAAATGAGAGCTTTCCAATATCTCACAGCAGTAACTCAAACTTAACCAGACTCTCAAACAAACCTCAGCCAAAAAGTGAACAAAATACCTAAACACGTGTTTTGAGCCTGAGCTTGCTTTGCTTGGTAGCAGCTGGGACAAATTCCAGGGAGTGAGAGATGCTGAACAGGCAGTTAGGACACCTTCTTCTTGCACAGGGAGCAAGAATTCCAGTCTGGCATGGTCCAGAGAGCCCTGCTGGGAGCAGGAGGTGCCTGTGGGAGTGGGTGCTGGGAAAGCACTGCAGGACACCATGACCATGTTTCACACAGACACCTTTATTTTCATATTTCTGCATGGGTGAATGTTCTTTTTCCTGGGATGTACTGGTAGACAGATAATACCCTACAAAATGGAGTTTAGCAAACATATATATATATATATATATGTACACACATATATATAGTCTGGCAAAATTGCTTCTGCATTCCTCCCTGTGTCAGAATGGATGCTTACAATAAACCAAAGCTAAAGGGACACTGTGAGGTTTTAGGTTATTTTTCTTATCTATAACATTAAATAATGTTTGCATTTTTTTTTTCAATGCAATTGTCTGCTTTCCTGCTTATTACTTAAGCAGAAATGCGGAAAGGAAAAGACATGCCTGTAAGCTTTCAATGTTCAATACCCTAAGTTACTATCAGTGGTGCAAAGCCCAACATAGTAGGCCTCAGTAGTTTGGCCCTTTACACAAGGGCCAAACTATCAGTTCAGTGAATGTCACTACATCAAATGTAAGAGGACCCCTGAATCAGTGATGCAAATAAATCACTGATATATAAGTGTTAGCTCACAGCACAGCTCAGTTTCACAGCACCCCTGCCCCCACTGATACATGTTTGAGTCTCACTTTTAAAATTTTCTTTGCAAATGTTTAACCTGACAGTGTCCCTTGAGAAAACATATACATTGGGTTTAAGAAACAACACCCTCCTACAGGTATTTCTTTTTATTATTAAAACAAACATTTTAAAAACCATTCAACAAAATTGAATACAAATTGCCATCGGAGAATAGCATTTGTAACAGTGAAGGTATACATGGCTGATCCATTAACATGGCTTTAGTTATCACAATTTACATTATTTGCACATTTCCTTAGGTCTTTCATGGCACTTTCATAAAGAAGAAGAAAAGTTTGACACACTGCTGCTACCATCCCAAGAGAGGCAACCCACGGACACAAGGCTGTTCTCAACACATATTGCAGTCAGGAAATGCCGCTGCCCACAATGCCTGAACCTCAGAGTATTTGCGTCTCAAGCTTTTAACTTGGCTCATGATTACTCACAATATTGCATTGCATTCAGAGGAACAGGAAAACAAATACCCACAGAACAGGCATAGTATTTTTTTTCAATATCGTTTATCACTTTCCTATTTGTCAACAGATTGTTACCTAAAATGCATGTTAGAAAAGCTTTCTTTATAAAATGCCAGCATGAAGAGGCAGACTAATGATTGTAACTATTGAAACAGTCAGAGTCCTGATTCAGACATTATTTAAACATTCATAACTTGGAGGAAATGTGCATGGCTGATAGCACTGATAGAGAATCTGACTGTAACAGGAACTGCCTTCTGCCTACTGGCAGGAGGATTGATGAGGGTGGGATACTGGAGTAGCATAGGGTGTTTTATTTAGAAATCTGTAGTAGTGTTTGTCATAAATATTGCAAGCCCCGTTTATGAGCAAACAGAGGCTTGGCAAGTTCACAGTAGAGTGACATTCAGAGAAACCATGAAAAACAAACCCAAAGCCATTTCCATGCAGAGAGTAGCTCTCTCACAGTCACTGATGTCTCACCTGCCAGCTGGAGCACACCTGCCATGGAGAGATGCTGCTGATGGAAAACTCAGAGGTTGTCTGTGCCCTGGTTTATCTTATCCTCTGGCTGTGACAGTGGGATCAGGGACAAACACAGGGATATAATTGAGTTTGCAATGGCAAGGACTCTGCCACAGATAGATTCTGCAATCTGAACTTTGGGGAAAATGCAGCTGTGGGTGACACTTTGCAATTCCTCCTGTCTCAGCTACTGTGGGTTTCAGGAGAAGCACAGAGCTCAATGCAGGGCTGAACATTAGGGGTGTGCAGGGGGGGTCTGACTCTGGTGGGATCCAAATCAAAGCTCGTTATCCTTTAAGGGCAGACTCTGCGTGGCTGCCAGCACCTCCCAGCATTCTCATTGCTCCTGGCAGTGAAAAGCAGGCACAGTGGAGCAGCAAAGGAGATGGCAGAAGTGTAGGGTCAGTACTGGTACCCTGATTTCAGCAATGCACGTCAGCACACACTGCCAGTGAAACCAGCTGTTTGCTGCTGAGCTGGAGCCACACTCAAGAGAAAGCAGTGACAGCCCTGGTGACAAAGGCAGCAGCTCCCACAGAACTGCTGCCAGTGGGGCCAGGAAACACAGCTGAGGCCAAATTCATCACAATAACTCCAGAAATTAATTTAGCTTCAGGGACTATGGCATCATGCAACTAAAAAATGTTCTTTTGTAAAGGGCACATCAACACATTTCTGTCTGTATGTGCCATCTCATAAGCACCCTTGAAGCAAGACTGTTAGAGGAAAAAGGCACTGTGCTAGCCTGATTCAAATCCTTAATTTCTATTGTCCTGACCACTTCTCCCTCGGCTGAAGTGAACTGCTTAGAATAATAGACCAAGCAGTTTTGGTGGGAGAAGTGGTAATTATATTAAATTCTGTCATTTGCTAAAGTGATTGCAAGAAGAATCAAGAAGGAATGGTGTAAACTGTGTATTATTTCAGTTGCAACTGATGTCTTTACCAAATCTCTGTAAAATAAAGCCTAAATGACAATACCCAACAACTGGAGGAAAGGTACTCCCACAGCATGGCATCCCTCCTGCAAATCCCAGCCCCTCACTGGAGCTCCTGGATCACTGCTGGGAGGAATTCATTAATGGTATTTCTGTGAAAAGCAATAAACAAGATGGACTAAGGTGTCATTCCTGCAGACATGCAACTTCACTCTTGATGACAAGAGGACAACTTTAAAGAAATATAGTTAAGACGACACAGAAGTGTATGGAGGAGCACAGAAAAAGGGGAAAATGCCCCATCTTGGGGAATTGGCATTATCATTACACTAGGACTGATCAGACATACTTCTGTAATCAGGAATGCTTCAATAGATGATTTTTTTATAAAATTAGGGCTATAGAACTGAGGCATTCTATATATTCTCTATTATAAAAACCTTCCACTTACATAATTTTTTTAATATATCTTCAGCGCTAACAGTTTGTCTGTAATATAGTATGTGATACAAGAAAAAATAGATGCTTACTGGATGGGAGAGAGGCAGCACTATGGCAGGGACTGTCCCATCTGTATGGTTTGAGCAGTTGGAAAACTGGGCTGTTCCCTCCTTCCCTTTGCTTCTCAGCCATTTTCTGCCTGGAATTGGCAATGGCACTCTGGTGGGTCAGCTTTTCTAAGAGGCTTCTTCACAGAAGGCTCTGACATTCCCCAGCTGACAAATCATCCAAGCTTGGTGTATATTCACTACATGAGCTTTTATGTTTTATTAATTTAAAAAACCAAACCTCTAAACCAATACTCTACTTGGCATTAGCAAAGAAATGGGGCTTATACAAGGCATGCTACCACCTTGTAGGAAAAAAATATGGGCGTGGCAGCTGATTCTGAGGCTAATAGCAATAGCAATTCAAGAGCTCCCAATCAAAAGTTCTAGGCACTTTGTGGGTGCCAGGGTCTGTACGTTGAAACACAACTGCAAATTTGTTCTCCACTAAGTCAAACAGGAAAGCTTAAATGAATCCATAAAGGGGGCAAGACCTTACTGTAATGTCCAGTGGTGAACCAAGGAAGTGTGTGCCAAACTACAGCAAAAGGAACAGAGCACATGGTTGTGGTGCTGCTGAGATGCACAGTGGAGCATCACCTGGTGTCCCTGGAACTCAACAGGCAGCTGGGACTAGAGCAGGTGCTCATCTTTCTGTACCAGCCCTTACACACCTGCCTGGTCTCTTGGGAACTTACCATTCCTGAACAGGATTTATTCTGTACTTTTATATTAATATGTGCAACACGTTCTGCTCCTTTCTGGCTCACCCTGGCATGATGACCACCTGGTTAATACATTCTGGAAGAACTCCACTAAACTCAGTGTGGTGGCACCACTAAACTCAGTGTGGTGCATATGAGAGGATAAGCAGGATCTCTGCAGAAATGAGGATATTGGCTACGTGGGCTGTCTGTTTAATGTTCCAGGTACATTGTTAATTCTTTCACAGACTGCCCTGGTAGATT
Source organism: Regulus satrapa (assembly GCA_013396955.1). Taxonomy (NCBI): domain Eukaryota; kingdom Metazoa; phylum Chordata; class Aves; order Passeriformes; family Regulidae; genus Regulus; species Regulus satrapa. The sequence goes on along the minus strand of VWZN01017005.1, from coordinate 204,008 downwards.
GGGGTTTTGTCAAAGCAGATTAACGGCAAGGCATCCACAGAACATTGTGCCGAATGGAGGTATGGACTGAGTGTCACTTGCAATAGATGGCTGAATAGCTATCAACGTGTGCTATCATAGGGAATTAAGCTTGCTAGATTAAAAGCAGGACTTGTGCCTAGCAAACAATGCTCTGTATTACTCGTTGAACTTCGAGCAGCAGTTCTCTCTTGTCGGGATTTATTAAAATATTCACATGCTTCCCAAACGAAACAAAGGTTCACCAGCATCTTCTGGGGAGAAGAGGTGGGATTGGTTGCATTCAGTTGCCATTTGGTTGGACATGTCATACAAAATCCTCACACACTGGACATGGCTCAATTGTAAAATCTTTCACCCAGAAAGGAGATCTTTGTTACACAGAAGTCTCAGACTCCTCCAGTGCTCGTCCGGTTACATGACATTCTCAAAGAGCTGTAAGGATCGCATGATATTGTCATCCTGAAAGCAAGAAGAAGATATTCCCATGAAGCCAGCATGGACAAGCACAATTCCTAACTCTGCCTTGGCACCAGGGAGCTCTGCAGCTGTTCCTGCAGGCAGCAGCCTTGCTCTGGGAATGGTTTCTCCCCCTCTGTGAGCTGGGGCTGGTTCAGAGCCCGGGCCTGATCCAGCATGACAGCTGGCTCGTGCTTCAGCCCTGGATTGAGGCACACCAAGCACAAGGGTCTTCTCCTGAGCCTGACATCCAGCACAGGCTGTGCTGGGTAGGGCACCGAGCTATGGCCCGTGCACAACCCTCAGTTGTGTCTGACCCTGGGTATGCAAATGTGCTCTTGGCTAATGTGCTCCACAAGTCCAAATGGAATGGCAGGTTTTGAACCGGCAAGTAAACTGCCTCGAGGGAGCACTTCCTGCCAGAAATTCCAGCTCAAACCCAAACCACATGCAATCTGTGCAACCTGAGCCTCTCTGAGGCTCCTAGAGCCAAATGAGAAAGTTACAGACAGACACAAGGGAAATTCTGGATTATTTCTCCTGAAGTATTGGAATTTTAGTTGAGATAAGAACCAGATCGGTATTTAAAAACATAATGATGGCTTTTTCCCTCCCAGGAATTCAGTTATTCCAAAAGTTAGAACAGCTGTTTGTCTGTAACATGAAAATAACTTTTCCACACTGAGTAGCTTAAGAGATCTATTGCACTGCACTCCTCAGTTGTTTTGTGAGGCTGCAACATCCCTGTCACTGCTCACTCAGTGGGTGCAAGGCATCACTTGGCATGGGAATCCAATCACCCTCTCCAGGGTCATCCCGGGCCTTCACTGTCTGCAAAGAGCCGCTGCAACAGCACAGGTGAGCACTGTGCACTTTGCTTTTCATAAAGATAAAAAGAATAAATCTTGGTGTTGCAGGGCTTGCTTGCTCCTCCCTGCCAGAAAATAGGAGCTGACACTGCATCAGCCTGCCCACCTCCCAGTTCCAGGATGACAGCAGAAGGAACCAAACCCAAAAGGGGACAGAGAATTAAAACCCCAAAGTTATAGGTAAAGTAAAGCTGCTTCAGTACTGAGAGCACTGATCATACACACACCTACAGACAAGTTAAGGATGTGAAGAATAATACACAACACATATGATCAAATAAAGATGGTGCCAAAAATAAGCCGAACAATCAGGAGGGACCAAGAATGAAGTAACTGAAAAAGATTAGCCTTCTATTATGCATCTGCTAAACTAAGATTTTGCTGCCTGAAGTCCCTGACTGAGACTGGATGTGGCTAGAGCCAGGTTTGACACCAAACCAGCAGAAACGGGCCCAGCCCTCCACAGTGAGCACCTTCTCCTTGCTCAGGGACAGAAGACTGTCTGACTGCAGAACTGGAAAGAATTTTCCAGGCAACAAAAAAATGGACATAAGGACCAATATGCAGTTCTGTGCACCAATATAAACATCCAAAAAGCAGAGGTTGCCTTTTACACCGTTATTGTACTGGTGAAATTAGAGAAATCTCAGAGTGAATATTCACACTATCTAGGCCTAAGATAAAGGATATTAGGCCAATGGCATGTTAATACAGATGTTTCTTTGTGCCAGTGCTAAACGTACCAACAAAACCAGCCAATCTCATATATGGAATTTGCTAGAGGGGGCTTACTTCAAGACCAGAGGAAAAATTAAAATCATTGCTATGATGACAGCATTTAAAAAAAAAAAAGTTTGACTATGAAAGCATCAACTGGTTTTATAACTCAATGCTGTAATTGTAAGAATTTGAGGCACCTTTGACTCCGGGCAGTTCCAGCAATGTGGTACCTGAAAATGACATCTGGGGCAGCACACAGAGACAGCAGCAGACTCTCAAAATGAAGGAAAAAAACCCTCCAAACAAACCAACAAAACTCAAAACAACCTAAGACAGTTAGGAGCTTTCTCTACAGTTGTCTGCTTTTCTGTAGAATCAGGCACTGCAGTCCACTGAGGAAAATAAAAGCACTGGTTCCAGCACTGCAGATGATGAAGACACCATCTCCCATATTCTGCCTGAATTTCTGGGCTAAACAGATGACTGGGAAAACAATTCTGCATCATAAAGTTACCCCAGAACACCCTACCTCACTATTGAGTCACAGGCTTCATAGGGCATCACAAACTCAGTCTTGAAGCTGGTTTGGTTTGTTGGTTTGTTTGGTTTTGGTTTTTTTTCTACAGAGCAAAGAAAACCCAGGATCCTGAGCAGCATCTTGTTTCAAATAGAGTTTATCCAAAGGGAAGCAAATGATGTGACATGAGCTAGAGCTTTTAAACCATGACAATTATAATTTAGTCCTTACCTCCTGACATGATTCAATAAACTCATCTAGAGTTACAACTCCATCTTTGTTTTTATCCATTTTCTGCAAAATAAAAATATGTAAAAATTAGTTTACATTGGTAACACTATTGTTACAGTACAGTATCTTAGTTGATGCAACCTGAATAAAACTGGGTACTTAAAAAGCTTAGCCTACAGAATCAGTGCTGGATTGGCCAGCTACCGAGGACTTGTTTACTCTGGGATTTGGAGCACTTCTGAGGTCATCTCTAACTGCTTTCTTGACACACACCGGAACCTCTGTCCTTATTCCAGCATTTATTTATTCACTGACTGATTGACTCCCACCCACATTCCTGTCAGTCCTTAGGGCAGTTGAGAGAAGCAGCACAGAAGGGCTGCAACACATGCAAATGCTTCAGAGTTACTGGATGTGGCACATCCCTAGGCAAAAGGTCAAGAAACCAGGGAGATACCTTTGGAGCCAGGAAACCAGCAGGAATTACAGTGCTAGGCTGAGTGGTTGCTAGGGTTTATTTTGGAATATATAACAAGGTATAGACTGAACTTTACAGGAATGTCTATCAATGCATAGCTCAATTGTTAAGAAAAATCCATCAAAACCCAGGTACCTGGAAAAACACTTCTACATGCTGCCTTGGTGCATCTTCCTTGAGCACTGGATACGTGTATTTTCCCATCATATCATAAATTGCCTTTACGATATCCATCATTTCCTGCCATGGCAGAATGCCACACAAACACAAGAAGGAAATTCAGAGAAATGAGAGCCCATTTCTGTCTTCTACTGCCCTATTCTTCACCTTCCTTTTCCTATGACAAACCAGCACCTGGAACACCTGTGCATGTGCACGGAGACAGATGTACCAGACACACAAACATCCTATAGAAAGAACTGCTTCTCTCTGCCCCCTGCTGTTCCACANCTCTGACACAGCAGGTGCTGGCAGCAAGGGCTGTGCTCAGCCCTGCACTATGACACCAACCCTGTCCCAAGGGCCTCCTCCAGGGACCCTCACAGCTGGAACTGGGAATCTGGTCCTTCCCCACACCTTGCACAAATTGCCCCTCACCTCTACAACCAGTGGCAGTAACTGCAAACCCTCCAAGGATGCACAATGGGTTTGAGTAGACCAAGGTGTATTTAACACATATTCAGGGTCACCATGCTCAAAACCAAGACTCCCCATAACAGGAACAAGCAACACCAGATAAGAAGATCAAAACAGATGACAATGCAGGATTTGGGAGTAGTGATGGAGGCTTGTACTGCTTCAGATGACTCCCACAGTATCTCCCCGTGCAGAAAGCAAGCCCTTGAGCCTCAGTCACCAAGTACTGCCACCATCATCCTCCTCTCCACAAAGGTTATGTGGCTCAGAGCTGTAACCAGCATTTTGCTCCTGGCTAACACAATTCCTTAACAGTGCCATACTATAGGAAATATGTCTAGAAAGTCATGCAATAAGATCACTGTGCACTTTGCTTAGACATAGACAAATGCTTAAGTCCACTCTGATTTGCATTTTGCTGCATGTAAAATTAATTGTGTTCTGCAACAAAACCCAATCAACTCTCCCTTCCAAAATCAACCACATCTGTCAGGAACAGCCTTACCTCCTTGTTTATATAGCCATCCTTATTTATGTCATACAGATTAAATGTCCATCTCAGCTTTTCATGAACAGTTCCCCGTAGCAGAATGGACAATGCCATCACAAAATCCTGGTTTGGGGCAGAGAGAGAAGTGTGAATTCTCATAACATCCTTTTCAAGTCACCTTCTGTATACAATGTCAGTCAAAAGATTTCTTTTTTTAGGATGGAGCATATGTTTATCAACCTCTTCTTAGTCTCTTTCCTAAAAATGTGTCTTTGACTGAACTCAATAGTTGAAGCGTTCACTGAGATTTTTAAGAGCACTGCTCCAGTGGCCTTTCTCCACCCTGCTCCAAGGAGCTGTCACTCAGATTGTCACCACCTGGTTAAACACAGCTGGACTGTGCCTGTGAAAGTAGAAACTGATGCTTTCTTACCTCCAGATGAAGGTGCTGGCAAAGAAGGGAGAAAATCCTATCTGAGAGATAAAGTCCTCTGACACAGGGAGTCTTAGATTTTGTTCTCTGGCAAAAACTGCTAGACTTGACCAGATGTGATTCCCACCACTAATTACTCAGTGTGACACACATAATTTTAATAGGTTTTCTTTTCTTGCAGTAAAGTTACTGCTTCTGATAACTGTGATTTATTAATTATACGGCACGGTGGCTCAGGCACTGAGAGTAGCAGAGCCACAGGGGATTTTTAGCATAGGCAGAGCTTCAGGCTAACAGATCTATACAGCTCCTGATAATTCATTTGATATCCTTAGTCACTTCCATGGGCTCTGCATGGGGCAGTGCAGCACCACTTAGAAATTTCTGCTTCTTTTGGCCAAGCCTCTGAGGTATTTGAATTTGTTGAACAATTCAGAAAAGGGGACAAAATTTTAAAGTGTTTGACAACCAGTTAAGAGACAGATCTGCCAGGAATAAAAGTTCAGCACTTTCTAGGTTTGTTTTTTGTTTGTTTGTTATTTTAACAGCATTTTTCTGTTTTCAGTCTGTTTAGGTTTCTGAACACCTCTACTGAGGAGCAAACCTCCCACTGCAGTCCTTGCCACAGAGACACAGAGAAACATATGGAAACACCCCCATTTTACATTTAATGAACTAAGACATTTCCCAGTCTTGCCTAGGAATTATCAGAGGTTTTGGCCATTTGACAGCAAAGGCAAGCTGTCAAATGTAGCTTTATAGGAATTTTATACTCTTCAGAACTACGAAGTTCACCCTCTAGAACTCTATGACCTAATACATCCCTGCTGCACTCCTACAGCTATGGGCTGAGCATGAAGAGAGGTTTGTAGGCACTGCTACTGGCCTTTTAGTTAAAGGGTGCATTTAGTTTACAAGTACCGTGAACTTGCTTGTTCAACACATCATGCATTGCATGATGACTGCAGAAGGTACAAGACGCAAGTTTTCTGTGTTCCTCATCTCACATGGGACTCTCCTCAGCCACTCCATTCCACTGCATAAACCTCTTTTCTCCCTCTGATCCTGACAAGCACAGTCTTTCGTTACTGACATGGAATTGCATCTGCATAAACTAAAGTGAACCAGATTTGAAAATATCAACTGACTGTAGACTGAAACCTCTAACCTTCAATCCAACAAGTCCTACTACTTTGCAATGAAGACTGGACATAAAAGGTTAAAAACACAAAATTGAGAAAGCAGCATGAAGGAAGATGCAAAGCAATCACCTCGAACTTCACGGAGCCATTCTGTGCAGTGTCGAAGGCATTGAAGAGGTAATGTGCATACATGCTGGCATCTGAAAGGCACAAAGGGCAAGGACAGCAGCTCATCATATACTGATGGCTCTAAACAAGTCTTGAACTTATTGTCATTCTCAACTCAACCCTAAAGATTTGCCAGGTATTCTATGAACTAGTACATGTTATTATGGACTTGCAAAGTTCTGGCACCCTCTCCTAAACCAGCTTTGAAATGCAGAAGTTTTGTAACAGTAGAAAATATTTGGATTTTGGGGCAGTACCTGAAAAAAAGGAGCAGAAAATCCCCAGCCATCCTAGAGTGTCTTTTGTTCAAATGGTGGGAAACATAGCAAAAATACCTAAGAGTGGCTGCAAGCTGCAGCATCCTTTCTCTACCTTTTTATTTTGTGGGAGACACAGCAGAGACTCCACAGGGAATGCCCAGCTTCAGAAGGGTCTTGCTCCAGTTACTTGAGTTTGACCCATGGCTGCTGGAGAGCAATCTCACCTAGAGGCATATTTTCTTTCTTTTGAATCTTAAACTGCTGGGTTTATAAAATCACAACAAGAAATCATCAAGTTCATACTGAAATTTAATGCAAGCATTTTGTAGGTGTACATCTTTGAGGTCACACGCACTGTAAAACATAGCACAATGTGTTTCATTTTGACATTTAGTTGAAAAAACACTTGTTAATGACCTTGTTTAAGTAAATGCACATGTACACATACATCCTTGCAGAAAGGTCAGTCATCATTCCCCAAAGAGTGTGTTCTGCAGCTATTACAGAGTGGGATATTTCAGAAAGCCTCAAATACTTACTCTTTTGCTAAAGAAATGTAACTTAAATTACTAATTTCTTTAAATTTGAGAATAGCATCCCCTCAGAACATATCCAGTTAGAATATATAGATTATTGATGGTTTCAAAAGGCAAGAACATACACTATTTGGGATATTTAATTCAATACCTTAATATGCCCCATGACATGGTCCTGTTTTAGTCACATTAACACCAAAAAGATCATTTCAGATAGCCAAGAGTTTACTTATCAAATAAAAACTGGTTTAAGAATTTTAAGGAAGTTCTGATTAATTTTCAGGCCAAAAAGAAGTCTGGGATCTTCCTGTGCTAGATATTACGCGCCCAGCAGTCCAACAGCAGGGAAGCAAAGGGGAAGTAATTCCACTTTGTGTCAACAGAAAGTCAGAACAGAACAAAGCATCAACCCCCAGTTTCTATTTTGTACCTGGGGAATAAAGAGCTGACTTTGAGGGGCAAGCTTTATTGGGGTTTCTCTATGCGAAATAACTCTTCAAAGTGCCTAAAATTTTATTACCTTGATGATTTTGTTTCTGTCTAAAACCCCTCAAAGCTTCAGTTCTATTCCCATATCTCACACAGATGATCTGCAGCAGTTTTGTAGCGAGCTGGCAGTAGGCAATATTAGGGCTTCAAGACCCCTGATGGGCACAAAGATTCCACTTACCTCCATGAGGAAAAAACTGTGCATAGATCTGTTTGAATGTTTCTTCATTAACAACCCCACTAGGACATTCCTGTTGGAAAACAACAGAAAAAAAAATAGAGAGAAATAGAATCAAGAAAAACTTAGGTTTGTAAAGGTTGGTTTGCAAAACTCAAAGAGAGTAATGAAACAAATCACCTTCCTGTTCTCACAGTGCTCTGCATGCACAGGCTGTGCAGCTGGAAAAATTAAAGCAATTCAGATAGCTTTTTATCTTAAGCATCTCACAAAGCTGGTTCACCATTATTAACATTTCTGTGTTTTCAGCAGTTTCATTGCTGTTTTATGGAATGACCTAGAAAGGCAGCTCATGCCTTCTGTCATAAGAAGCTTTCATCTAATAATTACAAATAATGTTCATGCCAGTTAACACCTCCCTGTCTAATGCCTCCACAGATATGAACCCATTAATCCTCAGCAGCAGACTGTAGCCAGATGCCTGACTCCAGATCCACAGGGGTGAACAGTCCATACCACACTGGTAACAAACTACAACAAACCCCAATAATAAACACACCCCTACCAGCTCAGTGCTGCTATAACATCCATTACAGAGCCTTGGGCACCGCTGTATAACCACATGATGCTTGTAGTTACAGAAAATACTTCCCAGTTGATGGCATTATTCCTCAAATTTACCTATCAACCAATTCTGAAAGCTAAACCAGAGCAAAGCAATAACATAACTGTAGCACTCAGCCTTTTGCAGAGAGCACAGAATTACAGGCACAGAAAAGCCAGCTTCCTCCCACACTCAGAGCCACTGAGCAATAGAGACTCTGGGGTCCGTATCCTGTTGCAGCACTGACCCCACTCAGCCATTTAATTCCCCAAGCTCCCACCAGGGAGGGAGGAGGGAGCAAGAGCACTGCTGGTAGGATGTGCTGGAGATGGATTATCTGAGCGGGCTAACTGTCCCTCACAAAACTCACAGAACTAGCACATATAGCCTGGTTTGATGCTCATAATGAGCTAAGGGCAGACTTGGGATCAAGAAAGTTCCTCTGTTCCTGGCACTATACTTACTCCATGACCCCTCTCTGTGTCATGCTGTGATCCCTGCCTCACTTTAACACAGATCCTTCAGCTGGGAACTTCACAAAATACAACCCTTTGCACAAGGAACCACCTGCTTTCCATTCTTGGAACCTGTCTCTTACTACCTCTCCCGATAGTCCTGAACTGCTGTTTAGACAGAGCAAGCAAAGAGTCAATCTGACAACTTTTCTATGTGCCACTTGTGATTTTGTAGGTTGTAAGGTTCCTAGTTAGATGAGTATTCTCAAACTGTTCCAAAGACATCCTTTGCCTGGTTTCCTTATCACAAGAAAAGTGGTTACTTTTTTATCTGTAAAGCAGAAATCATCAAAGGAAAGTAATTAAATAGAAAGTAACAGCTACCATAAGAGCTTCTCCTAAATATTTTGTAAACATTAATGCTTTCCAAAGCTTGTAAGCTACCATACATTAAATAAATAATCTGATATTTACCTATGGTACCTATTTTAATAATTGATTTGAGCTAGAACCATATCCACAGCCATACTTGGGAAAAAGTGTTCTCCTTGGCCACTGAAGTACTGTTGCTACAAGATCACACAGGGCCCTTGCAGAGTAAGCAGAGTATTTCACCAAATTGTCATTCTTTTTAAAACCAAGCCTAGCACAACTGGTCCATCCTTTCCAGCACAGTGCTATAACAGGATTTATTTCCTTCTCTCCTCGTGATAACACAACTGTTCCATTCTCTAAGAACCTGTAGTGGTTTTGGTTCACCAATTTCAATTTCCCAGCCAATGCACTAATTAATGTTGGTTGAGTGCTGACCAAATGCCCATGTACCTTCTAGAATTACTTACTCATTTTTTGCTGTGAGATAAGGATTAGGAGAAGAGCAAGAAGGCTCAAAACTTCAAACGAAACAAAGAAAATTTTACTGACAGGCCTAAAAGAATTATGAGAATCAGAATAAAACCTTCAGAACACTGCTCCTGCCCCCAACACCTTTCTTTCCTTCCCACCGACAATGTGGGAGAGAAACAGAACCTGAAGATTTCAGTGAGTTTACCACCTCTGGAATAATCTTTCTCTCAGTACACTTACAGAGAAGAGCCTCTCTTAACAAGCCATGGAAACTTCTCCACAAGAATCAGTTCTCTTGTGCTTTCGGTTTCCAGGAATAGCAGCCACCCAGGAAATCTGCAATTGTGCAGTCCTTCCCATCTTTTGCACAACCTTCCCACAGCTGTGTTTATGGGCCATTTCAATGCAAGGGCTATAATTTTAAGGATGAACTGTTCAAAAGCAAAGGTTCATCTTCATCTACCTTGAAGATCATATTCATCTCTGGGAACAGAAGTCCTATTCTTCTCCCTCGGGGAAAAGGGTCTCCATTACTTCATCTCTCTCTGTTATTTCTCATAAGATCACAGCTACTTCAACATCTGCTGTTCAACATGAATGCCTCTGCTCAGGTC
>VWZN01017005.1:159193-193198 GCA_013396955.1 Regulus satrapa | reverse complement strand
TCAGAAGAGGATTCTGTGCATTGAAAGGGTTAATATCTCAGTGGCTGGAGCAGGCAGGGACTATTTCAGGCTGTGCTGGGGGCTGTGCCAGAATTTTCAGGGGCCAGGGCTGCATGTTTTTGAGTCCCTGCTGCTTCAATTCCAGCCGTGGGGCTGCGGTCCCTTCCTCTCCCTGCCCGGGGATGGGGCCCGGCCTTGTCCCCACTGGGCCCTGGCCGCTCCCAGCTCGAGCCAGCAGCGAGGCAGGGCTCAGTTGTCAGCTGGATGGGACCAGCCACAACCCACAACCCAGCCCTACCTCAGCCGGGGCAGGGCTCAACTGTCAGCTGGATGGTACCAGCCACAACATGGCCCTACCTCAACCAGGGCCTGGAGCGGCCTCCTCGCCGCTCCTGGACATCACTCCAGGAGGAGACAGGGCAGGTGAATCTCTCTCTGTAAGGTCTGGAAGCAAGAGAGAGATTCCTGGGGGTTTTAATCTTTAAATGTGAATCTCACATTCATCTCAGAGTTTTCATCTCTGTAATTGGCTTGTTAGCATGCCTGTCTTCAGAACTAGCCAGCACTTGGGTTCTGCTCGGCACAGAAGCAGCAATCCCCTAGCAGTTCCTCTCAGAAAAACCAACCTCCGTGGGCTGGTTTATGCCAAATCAGGATACCAGAACCCCAACTTCACCTGCTGAAAGATAGTTTGTAGATGAGGGAGTGATCATTCTTTTCTCTATGCTTCCCACAGCTGCAGTCCCTGAGGTCCCTTCCCTCTGTTTATTACCAGAGATGGGCACATGGCTGCCTGTGCTCTCTCACAGGGGCAAGGGCTATCCTGGCACTTTGAGCCATTGGGCCTGCCTAATTTTCTGAATTTCCACATGATCTTTATTGCTTCTGATGCTCTATCTGGAAGCCAAATGAAAATTTGCATCACAGCTCTAGGAGTGCTGGGGAGAGGCAGCACTGACATTGATCAGCCCATTTAGCTTTCTATAACTGGATTGCTTTCAGACACATATGCTACTACCAATTCATTTGCAGTTAATTGATCACAATTTTTGTTTTATAAGAGCCAAATAATGCTCAAGAGGCCTTATTAGTGCTATAGTACTACTTAATTCTGCTGACTCAAAAGAAATCTCTCTTGTGAAACAGAGCAGGTGAGCTTAATGTCAGTTTAAATTCCACTGAAGTTAATAAAGGTTCACTCATTCAACAAAAAATTATTGTCAATAAGAAAAATACAGTCCTTCACTGTAGTATTTATAAGGCTTTCATTTGATAGCAGGGTTTTAGGTTAACACCTCTGATTTCCTTAACCTGGGAATTCTTTAAAAATGCCAAACAGAAAACCTTTTTCCAGGGCTGACTATCAAGCTCTGGCAGCATGAGCTGTGCTTCTGAACTTACCCTCTTCTTTTAAATCACTAAACCACAAAGGAGCTGAATCCACATAAAAACCAAACACAACAGCCCACAAAATCAAAAGGAAAATAAAACAGCAGCTGCATTTTTCCTCTGCAGGAATCAGAAATAAACTCCTCTGATTGCTTTAGAGGTGTGCAAAGCAGAGATCCTGGCACCACAGGGGAGCTGAGCATGACCTGCCTGTCAGACCCTCCTCAGTTCACCTGGCCAGAATATGAGGACGCGTACCCAGGGGTCACATTTTGTTAAATTAGAGGTAGTAAGTTAGTTGTCCACAGACAAACACACAATCTGGATTTGCATCTCTAAGCACTCACACATCCCACATAGTTTATTGCTCTATGTCCTCCCACTTTGGAGATGTTTTGGGGATTATTAAAGTATCAGAACATTCCTCCCTTGCTTGTACTGTGCACTTTAATCTCCATAATCCTGCTCTGTTACAATTACATCTCATATTAAATTTCATTATAGATTTGCTAAAATACTCACACTAAAGCAAGGTAAGGATGTCTTCAGCAGCCTTTCAGTTACTTGGATTGTCTGTTTTCTGATTTAGGATTAAGAAATTATCCCTTACAGAAAATAAATATTTCCCCTAACAGCACAAACTCCCCCAAACTGAGCAAAAAATCTCACAAAATCCCCAGTTCTCTTAAATCCATGAACTCGACTCCAAAGAATACAAGTCATAAGAAACATGGCCTAAGTGGAAGATCCTGAATTACCAAACTCAAATCTCTGTGTTGTTTTTCACTTCATTAGACATCAATTTATCAATTTTAATAATAAAAATACTTCCGTGATCTCCTCCCTGCAATTCCATAAGTGCTCATCAAACTTTACTCCTCTGGGGGGCAGAAACTTTCTTCTAATTCCAGCCTGTGCCTATTCACGGCCATTCTGTTCCTGTGCCAATATTGCTGTTCAGCTCAAACAAATCTTGTGGTTTGTTAATGGGATATTTCAGCCCCTGGGCACTGGGCACCTTTGAGGTAGCCCTTTAATCTCAGTTCTGTGTCAGGAAGAAGACTTCAGATGCTCATTATGCTTTAAGTCTTCTTGTTTATTAATACATTATCAGAAAACCTGGCACCATCCTGACTGGACTCAATGCTCAGGGAAACCCACCACCAAAATGGCTCAAAACGGCCCCAAAGTGCACAGTTTCAAGGCCTTTTATAATAAGTTTTATCCAGTTAACAACAGAAATGTTACAGAATTTTATTTTTCCTTATTTACTAACTACCATTTCTCATCCACCTACGTAACTAAAACAGCGACAGATCTTTAGCCAATCCCCTTTGTGCTACCAACAGTGCAGGACAAGGAGTTTATGAAGAAGAAGAAGCACAGTGAGACAATGCCCTGTTCCANGAAACCCACCACCAAAATGGCTCAAAATGGCCCCAAAGTGCACAGTTTCAAGGCCTTTTATAATAAGTTTTATCCAGTTAACAACAGAAATGTTACAGAATTTTATTTTTCCTTATTTACTAATTACCATTTCTCATCCACCTACGTAACTAAAACAGCGACAGATCTTTAGCCAATCCCCTTTGTGCTACCAACAGTGCAGGACATGGAGTTCATGAAGAAGAAGAAGCACAGTGAGACAATGCCCTGTTCCATCCATCTTGACTTCATGTTAACTCCCTGAAACCCGAGCTTCTCACCCTAGTGACACACGACTTTCTATTATCTATCTTACTCTTTTATGGATCCTGGTTTACCCAGGGATCTTTGGAAGATGTTCTCCATGGATGAGTGTTGCCAAAACACTCAAAGTTAGTATTTTCCTGGGGGCCAGGATCCTCAGAGCAGCCAGAGGGATATTCTCCTTGTCCTGGGTTCCTACATTTTATAGACAGAAGGGTATCACAGTTTCTTTTGTTAAGTTGTTCCAAGGCAAGACCCACCAGAGGCTCTGCTGGGTTTGCCTGAAACTGCTTTTATAGAACCCCAACCAAAAAGATGGGGCCAAACACCTCATGTTAGTCTGGCTCCAGTCTGACCATAGCTAACCAAGAGGTGCAAAGGAGACCACAATAATGCAGAATCCTGCAGGCAAAGGCAACTGCTAAGAAAAATATGAACTGTTAATCCTGAAACCAAGACATGCTGGAGCGTGGCACCCTCTCACTACTGGAAAAACAAGCTGAAGGCAAAGAGAGCAGACCTTTGGCCAGGCAGTAACAATATAGGCCCGGTTAGTGTGCTCATCTTCTCTGGAGATGATTTTATTGGCCAGCCTCCATCAGTCAGGTGCAAAAACATCAGACCAGACTAGTGATATCCTGGGTAAAGACTGAGACAATTTGGAGGGAGCCGGGGGAACAGAATTCAGATACAAAGAAAGAACAGGTTTAAAGGTACTGAGAATTAGGTCAGACAGGCACTAGTCCAGAGACCAGCCCAGGCTGCGCTGAGCTGCCTTTGGTGGAACACCATTCCTGCTCCTGCATACCAAATCCTCTGCAGCTAAGACCTCGATCCCTCTGTGCCCAACACAACTTCCTGCAAAGAGCTCTGTGATTATCCAGGTGTTGCCTTGTGATTAAACAGGACATGTGCAATCACTGAGAGCAAGCAGTAAGTACAAGCCAGGGAGGAAAATGACTGTATTCCCACAGGGATTTTGAATCTCCAGATGGCACTGTAACATCATCCCAAAGAACAGATGGTTTCTTACCATAGTAAATATGGTAACAGCTGAGCCAGTTTGCCTCCTGTGCATAATTACTCATCCCATTGAAACCAGGATTTGCAGGCTACCAGTGTTAAAGCTTCACTTTCATGTTAATTTAAACCTTAGATACAAAAATTTACGTATATTGTGTGCAGATCAGCTGGATAAAACCAGCCTGCTTTGTCCTAATATCCAGATATAAACCCAGACCTTGCCATCACTGCCAATTATTGAAGACCTTCAATGATGTCCTAGGTTTATATCACAAGTTAAATGCCCTTGTCTGCCACTATTACCCTGGGAGGTAATGCCTCTGTAGTGCAAAGTGCTAGCAGAACCGGGAAGGGCAGGGGGTAAATGTCCTGTGTGCTGACAGTGCTCCAGATCTGCCTCAGTGGTTTGCATCTGCAGCTGCGAATCCCCCCAGCACAGAGCAGAGCTCTCCCACACAGGATTCCCACCCAACAGGGATACACAAGTCTCTGCAAAGATCTTAGCAAAGCTGGGTTTAACCTCCCTCTGTAGGCAGTCATGTTGTATTGGGATGTTAACCTGACAAACTCTGTCTCAAAGGCTGTGGGATTTCCTGCTGGTTGGCAAAAGCATGGAGAGATATCAGTGTTCAGTTAGGCAACTTCACATGTGAAATGATCTCCTGCATGCAGCCAAGGCTGCACAAATATGCCACATGCACCAAACAAAAATACAGAAAGCTGAGCTGTGCTTTGGCCCACTTTAGGTGAGCAGTGAAATAAAGGGTGAAACCAGACTCTTTGGAAAAGTCAAATATACACTGGAAATGTGATTTGATCAAATTTCAAAAACCTGTCAAAAAGAAAGGCCATTCTTAAAGTCCTACAGGTTCCTCAGAACTACCTGTATTTAAGGAAGCTCAGCTTTCTTTTGACTAGTTTTTCCCCAATAGATTTGACTGAGAAATGTCAGCATTTTTCTGTGAAGGTCTCTGAATGCTGACGCTGTCCTGCAAGAGAATATAAAAACCATTCTGTGTTTATTGAGCCAGCTTGATTCGGACTTCTTAATCATCATTAAAACATCAGCTGGCACAAACCACCTGGGTGACTAAATTCTAACCCTCAGGCAAACATGTAATGAGTACTCATTCTTCAAGACCCATAAAGCATCTGCTCCATGTATCCTCAACATTCCCCATCCATTTCTCCTGATTGTGAGGAGCTCCTGAGAGGCAGCAGCAGAGCCAGGCTGAGGCTCCAGAGCTGCAGACTTTGGGCTCCCAGGGAGCCTGGCTGGAATGGTGGCTCACAAGGCTGGGCACGGAGCTGCTCTGCACACCCAGTCATGCCAGCTGGCACTGCTGCCTGCTTGCCCAGAAATGTGCAGCTTCTCTCTGGTCTCCTCAGTCTCATTACACATTCAAGTTTTGATTTTGCTTTGGCTCCTGCCACTCCAGCCTTATTTTCTACTTATGCAGAACTTCAAAGTCGTAAATGCTCTATGAAGAGCCTACTGCAAGAGCAAGATTTCTGCAGCTAGAGAAGCAGATGAAATCTCCATCCTGGGCAGGTAATCATGACTGAACAGCATCACTTATATTTGAACATGAGGAGATGACAACAAGGCTTAAATAAGTAGCCAAAAACATTTTCAGGTTATCTTCAAGTACTGGCACAGCTGAGGAAATTGAAGTGTGCTTGCTGACATTTGGGGAACAAGTTTAATGAGACCATTACGTGCTGAATATTCATCCAAACCCAGTTTTAGGCAGATTGCAGTGTCATAAATATTAGATGGAGAAGCAGATTGTGCTCATTTTGCTGTGGTAAGGGAGATCTAATACAAAACTACTAATGCTTAGCAGGGGAATAATACAAAATTGAGCTGAGCAGTTGAGGCTGGTGGGGACATACATATTAGACTCTGTTCATTGCAGTACTGTTCTCACATTTTTAAATCCTCTGTAAAGAACTTGAAGTTCTCTTTTAGTGAAATTGGTTTGTGCTTCAAGCTGTTCCAGTCCCTCGGGTCTATGGCACACTGTCGTCATTTCTAATTCATCTTCAATTTTATCTGAAAGAGAAGACAGGAAAATATTTATTTTAGTTGCTACCTTTGCTCTTTTAACATGATGGATAGGACAGGCTGGATTTCAAGAGCAACAGATCAAAAAGAAACCACCAACAGAACTAATCTGTGTAACCCTTTTTAACCTCTTGAAAGTAAAATAAAAGCCACAGGAGTAAAGCAACAGCTCACATTTCTTCCTGGGCTGCCAATTAGCTGCCCGTTCACAAAGCCAAAATGATGGCGAGAGCAGCAGCAGATGCATTGCTCCAAAAGGCAACCACAGACATTTCATACCTAAACACTGAAACAGCGTGGAGGAACAGCACTTCCAAAGTCCTGGCTTTAGAGAAAGCTGTGCAAATAAACCTGAGAGAGCAGACATGTTCAGGCATATCAGACAACGACCTTATACTAAGGGTAAACAGTGTGTGAAACTCCTCTGTGTACTGACCAAAAAGCTTTTTTTTAGAGACACTGAAGGTTAGTTTAGTCCTAGGAGAAATTCGAATTTTGTCCACAGTTACAGAATCTGGAATTAATTCAGCCTGAATTTACAAGGACTTTTTGGGGAAAGAAATAAAAAAAATAAGTCTGTGCATTTTATTCAAAAGAGTGCTCTTCTATAAGAAAGAAAATACTAACCCATCCTGAATTACCATAACCTTACTTAATTTTGATGTATGTTTTCCCCTGTCAAGCCCATCCCCCAGCAGCATATGCAATCCCCAAATATATAGATACTTACTGTCTATCAGTCTGAGATTCTTTAAACTTAAGGACCAGATCCAGCCTTCAGCTACCATGAAAATCCAACCCAAATCCAAAAGTCGCTTGGCATAAAAGCAAACACCGCCCTTATTGTCAAAACTGCACAATTCATGCCTTGTAAAAACATCTTATGTTATTTGGCTCAAGCACAATATAGTAATTTCTACTGTAAGCCAATAATTTAAACAGAAATTTGCACAGAAATAGTCACTCTGGATAGAGGAAAAGCATGAAGTCAGAGCAGACTGACTCAGTGAAAGAACATACCTGCCCAAAGGTAGATTTTCATAATTAATTAATTCTGAAGAGATATATACATACATGCATATACACATATTAAATTGGGAGGGCACATGTCAATAAATGCTAATGGTTAATTAACATTGATTCATTTTGTCAGTATTAAGAAATTAGTTTAAAATATGGGTTAGTTCAGCCATCCTCTTAATCCACCACATGTGCATCATCACAGTCAGCATTTGTAGGCCTTGAACAGATAAAACTTATTCCTAAATCCAGTATGAAGATCCTTTGCACAGCACGGGAATAAAGGTTTCATGCCGTAACAGCATGGACAGGAGCAGAGCATCAGCTGTTCATGGTGCAGAAAAAGGGACTGAAGGCTGGCAAGGGGCCAAAAGAAACCTAAAGGACACACTTTCCCCACACAAAGGGAAAATTAAGAGTCTAGAAATGACACCTCCTGTCGGAAGAAAGGAGATGAAAAAGGATGTCTGCTATAGGGAAAAGTAATGTGAAATAATGGGGAAAAGCCATTTTCTTTGCAAGAGAACTAGTGCCACAAAACAAAGGAATTCAGAAGCTGTAAAGAGAGAAAAGCATGGGGAAGAAATTCCTTAAAATGAGGGATGAGAAATGAGTGGTCAAAAAAGGAGAGAAAATCCACCTCAATAGTTCTCATCCTCCACAAAGATTTGGGTTCCCTGATACCCTATAAATTAACAACAGAAACTTCAGTGGCAAACCAGGACATTGTCACTTCCTCCTCTGCCCTTGTTTTTTATAATGGGCATTGTATTTCCTTTTATTTACATTTTTGTTATCATGCTGGCTCAGTCTCTCCAGCTCTTCAGAGGTGTCACTGTATTAAATATGAGTTCTTGCATTTATAACCACTACAATTTTATTAAAACTAAAGCTCACTGTAGAGTAGTGAGTTCAAGCAGAAGTGTATATACATAAACACATGTAAATTTAGACTTTTGATACGAATGTTGTTAAGATATTTTATCTAATGCCACATTCTTCCTCAGTTTTGCCTTGTTTACAATTTGGTCCTGAGAGATTTGAGTGTAGGAAACAACCTTGCTGCTGGTTTAAAGTTAATTTTCTTCTTCAATTCACAGATGCATGAACAGACCTTGGCACTGACTGCACCCACTGTGAGGGGTGAGTGTGGTCACCTCCCCAGCTCAGTGACACCTGTACCTGCCTGGTGCCTACAGCATCCTTATCCTTGCTGAGCTGGCAGGACATCCCTGCCCTGCTGATGGGGACATGCACCCAGGGGCTGGGCACCATCCAGCTGCTCAGTGAGAGATTGAAAGCTCGAGCATTAGCAAAGTTTTTTTGGGTTGTGGGGTTCTTTTTCAGTTTTGTTTTGTTTTGGGTTTTTTGGGTTTTTTTGTTTGTTTTGGGTTTTTTGTTTGGTTGTTTTTTTTTTTTGAGGATTGTTCGAGGTTTTTTTGATGTGTTTTTGATATTTTCTTATTGCATTATCTTTGCTCACTAATTAAGTGGAAGCAGTAACTAATGCAGAAGGTTTTTCTGCTTACAGGTACTGATAAATGATAATTTATTCTTTTTCTGTTTTTATTTCCAACACTTGTTGAAATCTTCCTGGGATGAATCCCTTCCATACCAGATGGCTGCAGTGAGTTGTGTCCTAGGCTGAAGATTGTTTAGCCAGTACAGAGCCTTTTCTTAGCTGTTTTCCTTATGGTGTGTTTAAAAGTGGAAGAATGGGATGTAGCATTTCCTAAATTTAGATTTACTTCTGCCCATATTTTTGTGGCTGCTTTAATAACAGGATATGAGGTCTGGGTCTAGTAGGTTCACCTGTGGTAATCTTACTCCAGGGTAGGCCCAGGTTAAAAGATTTATATTTTTGTGCAAAAAAGCATCTGTATTTGCTTAGCCCACAGGATATGCACATTTCCTTTTATAATGAAAACCAAACAGGGACTTCACTTCATAAAGAAAAATAATCTCTACACACTTGCATGTACAGGTATATTTTAGATTGTTGCTAATGAAAGAGACTCCATTTTACTGCTCCTTGCTCAAGAGCAGAGGGAATTTTCCTTAAGGCAAATCAATGTTTTAACAGAATACACTTTAGAAGTTATTTAATAAGGCTTGCTTTATTCATCCTTTCATATTTGTTCCAGTGCTACCTTTTGTTATCTTTACAGTTTGGGAAGTTCAATACTCAGAGTGCCTGCAAATGGTTCTGCATTTCATACAACCGTTTGGATTGAAAGGGACCTTAAAGATCATCCAGTTCAAACCCCCTGCCATGGGCAGGGACACCTCCCACCAATCCAAAGCCTATTTGTGCACCATAAAACAACTGTGTTATTCCCCAGCTGCTGCTCTGGGATTGGGCAGCCAGGATTCTGAGCCTGCCCATACTTGCTGGAGCTGGCAGCTGCCCATATACCCACAGACCTTGCCCAGGGCTGGGTTTGCTGGGCCACACACACTGGGGAAACAAGCATCAAACAACACCTAACACCTTTTTCAGGTGCAATCCTGCAGCATTTCCAGCCTGTGTACCTGCCAAATGAGCAATAGTGAAGCCTTATACAGTGCTAGGGCTGGCCAAGGACAACCCAGAGCCTAAAACAGTTTAAAGGGTGTAAATGATGATTTTAATAAAGATGCAAATGACCCTGTCCCCTGCATCCGAAGGCTGCAAGGGGAAAATGCAGAACACCAGTCTCCATGGTTCATGGGAGGACTTTGAAAACAAGTTGCTTATAATAAATTCACTTTTTCTTAAGGAAAAAAGTGAAGGCATAAAGTGCAGTTAATATGCCCACTGTTAATTGTAAAACTGACAGGCATTAGATTAAATGGGTAATTTTAAAAATACAGCTGAAGGCGATTAAATTACATGCAAGAATTATTAGACTGCATCTGGCTTTATTAAAAAAAATTAGCTATATTTTAGAAGCAGGAACCTGAAGAAAAAATTAACTCCAGTTTACCCATGGTATGCTTGAAATTAATCTCCAAACAGAATGTGCTCTTGGGCAGGTCTCACAGGAAGTAGGTCTTGCCTGTGGGAGATCAATTGCAAATATTTGGAAATTTCATGAAGGGAAATAACTCATGGCCTGAGTGCATAAATGCTCATTAGGGCAGGAGCTGAGCAAGAGTTCTGGGATGTCTCTGGGGGTCTGAGCCTCTCAAACCCTGGTCCTGTTGTCCAGCATCACATTAATGTGCTTGGTCCCAGGCACTGTCCCAGCCTGGGGATGGCGTTTCCCAACATTTAAGCGACCCTGGCTGGAACATCCCACACACCCCCGGAGCCAGGCAGTTACAGAAGTGTCAGCTGAGTCTCAGCTGTGATCCCAAAAAAGGGGCAAGGAAAATCTGCTCATGGGAAACAGTTAAAAATGGCAAAGAGGTACCTAGCAAAGCGTCAAAAATGAAACACAATTAAAGCTGAATACCTATTATTATTATTATTATTATATAAATACATATTATAATATTGTCTTTTTGCAATTATTAAAAGGATGTTATATGTATAATGTTAAAGTAACTTTGCTATAAAGATACAGCTTTTATTTCTGTTATTAACTAAACTTATGTGAAATAGCTGATATAGTTATGCTTGTGGTAAGTGTCCTGTCTGCTTGGTTGGGGTAACATACAATGAACATGTGATGAAGACCCCTGCTACTGTTCTACCAACTATCAGGACCTACTGTCTGCAGAAAGTATGGACCAAAACTCAAGATGGAGGTGATGATACAAACAGACTAAAACCAGAGCCAAGAAATGCATGTGCTCTAAAAGAGCGAACCTGAGGAGGAGCCATGCTAAACAGTTCTGGGAGCATATAAAATACTTCGGGGGAAACGTTTGAATATGAATAACTATTTATGAATATGGAACAGGCTGATGCAATAGAAAAGGTATATGAAGGATATCCCGTGGACACCAGGTGTGCTTTTGGCTAAATGCCAAGCACTTGGCTGTTAAGACTTTGCTTCATTGTCTCTGTGTCCTATTGTCTCCTGTCTTTTATGAAACTTCTATATTTTATCATAACAGTGAACATTGTTTTTCACAACTGGGGGCTCATCCGGGATGTAACACCTCACCTCTGAGAAGTCCCAGGAAATCCCAAGTGGGGGAGGTGTGCCCCTTCAGATTTCGGCAGGCCTGCTCCATTTCTCCTGGTGTTAATTGGCAGTTGCAGGTTGCCACCCCGTGGGCAAGAAAAAAAAGGGCCCCCTAAACCGTGATAGTAGCCCCAAAATTCTTGTGCATGAAGACCCGGAAAAGAAAAAGGATTTTAAGTATTTTTCTGGGGGCGGGGGGCAGATATTAAAAGAAAGGTGTGTGAAAGAGACATGGGCTGGCTATCCCTGACCTGTGAAGTGACTGTGGAGTCTCTGAGAACTGCGGTTCCATTTTCTCCTGAGGGGAACGGCCAGTGAGGAGACAAAGTGAAAGATGAAAGGAGTGAGAAATCCCCCAGGGTAACTGGAACTCGGGGAGGAGTTGGACCCTTTGGAGAAAGGGAGCAAAGTGTTTCCCTAAAACAATCCACTAGGAAATGGGACAAAAGTGAGGACCCCTAAAGAGTTGGCAGATTAAGGGTCAAAACTCACAGTAGCTATGGGAAAGTGTGAGATATAATGCCCAAGAGTATTTGGGGTTGTGCCAGATGGAAGGTTGGGGTCCACGAAGGATAGGAAAATTCCTCCAGACGGGATGTGTGGAATTGAAGGCTAGGAAAATTTCCACAGACAGGAAGTGTGGGTATAAAGGTTAGGAACATATCCTAAGGATATAAGGATACCCAAGAGCATCTGGGGCTGGCCAACAGCATTTGAGGTTTTACAATACCCATGGGTGCATATTAGCAAGTGGCTTGAAAGTAAAGGTATTATTGTGTTGTCCTGTTGTGAAAGATATTGAGTGAGACAGACTCATATTAACAAAGTAAGAGTGAGTAAGTGTGAATGAATGAAAGTATACATAACACAGATTGTAAATTTAAACTTTAATTTCTCAAGGGAGGTAAATTGCATTGTGTTGTTGGACAGAAGGATTTTCTGTGGTGTAGGGGGTGGTTGGTGTTCAGGCTGTTGTGGGAGTGGGTTAGAGTGGGGAAACAGAGGCCGGGGTGAACAGGTAAAATAGAACAGAGAATTAGTAAGTTGGATTCAAGGGAAAAAAGGAGTATAAAGATGCTAGCAGATATACCCCAAGATAGCCCCCTGGGAATTAAGGTAGCTAAGCAGGATATTGATCCTTGTACAAAGGAAAAGGATAAAGTAAAGACAATTCAGTATTGCATGGTAAAATATACAAAAAAGGAAATAAGACCTGATCATGTCTATAGGCCTTAAATATATTTGTAAATTCAAGAGACCTGTTTGATCCAGAGAAAAAGTAATATTAGATATATTACATATATAGATTCTATTAGATAACATTAGAATATTATACCCTTGTTAGAGGGGGACACAGAACCTCTGGGGGTAAAGGTTTTTACGATATCAGAAACCCCAGAGAGAGAGCAAGAAGAGAAAAAGAAAGAAAAGGACTGTGACCCCCTGGAAACATTGCCCCCCTCATCCTTGCTGGGAGCCCTTATCCCCCATCTGTGCTGGGTGCTTTAGCTCCCCTACCCATGCCAAGTGTCCCCACTCTTGTTCCAGCCATGACTCCCCTCGAGCTGGCTGCTCTGCTCCTAGCCCCCACCCCCTTTGGCAGCTCCAGCTTTACTGCTGGCCTCTGCCCTTGCCTCCATCCTTTTGCCAATTCCGGCTCCCGCTGTTCAAATGAACCCTGTTCCTAGCAGAGGGGCACCATACCAAAGCAGTAAGAACTCAATTAAAACCCAAAGGCATCTCCATAATCTCACCCCTACCAGTACAGCAAAATAGGGGAAGAACAAAAAGGTTGGGATTAAAAAGTTAGTTTATTCCCATTACAAGAAGTAGCTATGCTTCTTTGACCTCTTCAGAAGTTAGAAATTTTTAAAAAGAGATTAAAGAATAATTGGAAGATCTCATAGGTGCAGCTGAACAATTAGACCAATTCTTGGTCTAATTCTTGGCCCAACATTTTTACTGGGAAAGAAATGTGGTCAGTAATGAAAATAATATTTTCCCAAGAGGAGAGGCAGATGATTAGAGCTGCTGGAATGAAAATTTGGGAAAGAGAGAATCAATATGGTCCACCAGGAGACCAGAAAATACCAATAGCACCTCCTAACTGGAATCAAAATGAAGAGGCAGGGCGAGAACATACAAATGATTATTGTAATCTGATAATCAAAGGAATAAAAAAGACAGCACCCCAAGGGCAAAATGTCAGAAAAGCTTTTGAGGGACAGCAAGGAAAGGAAGAAACTTCAACTGAGTGGTTAGAGAGGTTCTGGAAAAATATGAAGCAATATTCCAGAATAGACCCCGAGACCATAGCAGGGCAAGCCCTATTGAGAATTAATTTTGTCACTCACGTCTGGCCAGATATTAGAAAAAAAGCTGGAAAAGATGGAGGACTGGCACGATAAATCACTAAATGATTTATTAAAAGAAACTCAAAGGGTTTATATATGAAGAGATGAAGAAAAAGCCAAAGTGGAAGCAAAAATTATGATAGCCACTCTGTGAGAGAGTAACTTTCAGAAGAGTCTAAAGCCCCCAGGTACCACTCCTAAACATCCAAGTTTTAGAGATAGAGAAAAGGGAAGAAACAGAACCCAGCCTGTTCAAAATCCCCAGAGCAAATAAAGAATGCTTTTTTTTTTACTGTGGGGAAGAGGGACACTATAAGAAGGAATGCTCTCACTTAAAAAAGGGCCTGAAAATATTTCAAGAGATACATCCAGAAGAAGAATATGGAAGGTCATGGGCTCTATTTTCTGGGGAATAAATACCATTTAGACCCTTTGATAAATTTAAATGTAGACCCCAAGAGGAGGTATTAGAATTTATTGTTGACATTGGGGCAGAGAGAACTTGTGTAGTAAATATTCCAAGGGGATGTGATGTGAGTACTGATACTGTGAAGGTAACAGGGGCAAAAGGAGAAGGGTTTAAAGCTCCTGTCATTAAAAATGTTGTAATTGAAGGGGAAACTAGAAAAGGTATGGGAGATGTCTCAGTTTCTCTCTCCAGTTCCTGGAGCAGATAGCAATTTATTGTGGAGAGACTTACAGGTACAATTAGGGATAGGGGTTATACTAGAAGGGAAAATGACAGCTAAAGTGTTAAAAGTTGGCCAAGAAGATGAGAAAAATATTAACAAAGAAGTTTGGGCCAGGGAAGGAAATAGGGGAAGACTAAATATTGACCCCATAAGGGTCACAATTGAGAAAGAAGAATGTCCTGTATGTGTGCATCAGTGCCCAATATCCTTAGAAGGAAGAGAAGGCTTAAAGCCAGTAATAGAAGAATTGATAAAGGATGGGACATTGGAACCTTGTAGGTCTCCTCACAATACCCCTATTCTCCCAGCAAAGAAGCCTGATGGGAATTACAGATTAGTACAAGACTTAAGGGAAGTTAACAAGAGAACCTGGACCCGTTTCCCAGTGATACCAAATCCCTATACACTTTCCAGTAAAGTCCCACCCCGGCATCAGTGGTTTAGTGTCGTGGATCTTAAAGATGCTTTTTGGGCTTGCCCATTAGCAGAGGAAAGCCAAAATATTTTTGCCTTTGAATAGGAGGATCCAAATACAGCAACTAAGATGGACAAAATTACCACAGAGATTTACTGAATCTCCAAACCTATTTGGATAAGCTGTAAAAGAAGTATTACAAATTTTCCCTAGTCCTTCAGGAATAGAAATTACCCAATACATGTATGATNGGAATAGAAATTACCCAATACATGGATGATCTTTTATTACCAGGAGAAGCTGAAGCCGAAGTTAGGGAGGCTACTATAAAACTTTTGAATTTTCTTGGGGAAAAAGGATTAAGAGTATCAAAAGGCAAACTACAATTTGTGGAATCAGAAGTAAAATATCTTGGCCACTTAATAAACAAAAGATGCCAAAAGCGAAATCCTGAGAGGACTG
Source organism: Regulus satrapa (assembly GCA_013396955.1). Taxonomy (NCBI): domain Eukaryota; kingdom Metazoa; phylum Chordata; class Aves; order Passeriformes; family Regulidae; genus Regulus; species Regulus satrapa. The sequence goes on along the minus strand of VWZN01017005.1, from coordinate 177,971 downwards.
CAGGGATTTTATCTCTTCCCCTCTCTCGGATTATTTGGATATTGCAGACTATGGATCAAAGGGTATATGCAGACAATCTTTTTTTTTTTTTTTTTAATGAAAAATAGTAAGACAATATACAGTGGACCAGGGAAAATGATAATAAATAAGAAGAACTGAAGTTGAAGCTAGGCTCAGTACCAGCTTTGAGCTCTGATAGAGCTTTGAGCCCTTTCATCTGTGTGTAAATATGGAAGGTGGAGTAGCTCATGAAGATTTAGTCCAGGAGTGGGGAGGAGTGCAGAGACCAGTAGGTTATTTATCACAATTGTTAGATCCAGTGAGCCATGGCTGGCCAGTATGTATTCAAGCTATAGCAGCTACTGCTATTCTGGTAGAAGAGAGCCATCAACTCACTTTTGGAAGTAAACTGATCGTGTATATACCTCATGCAGTCCAGAATGTGTTAAATCAGAAAGCTGAAAAAACAGTGAACATAATTTTTCTCATTATTATTAAAAATAATTATTAATATTATACTGCCTGGCTGGAGAGATCAGTTTCCAAAAGGGACTCTCTCCAAACAATAAACAAAAAAGATAGTGGTGTCTCGTTATCCACTCCCTTTTTTTCTGATATGACTTTCTGTCTCTTTCAGGTCTATTTTAAGTTGGATTTGATGGTCATTATGGGTCTCTTTCAACTCAGAATATTCTGTGATTTTCACCACTAAACTAGCAACATCAAATTAATTTTACAAACAGCCAAGCTTAGCAGGGTTGTTCTGCCTGCGTGAACCTGCAACACCACCACTTGTTGAGAGAAGATATCTGAAAACCCAACAGCGTATAAAATTCCAGGATAAAAATAGCTAATAATAACAAATATAATTACTAAATTATGGAATCCAAAATGCAGAAAACCCCCAAAATCATGAACCTGTATACCAGAGCTCAGAAGGAAGTACAGGTTTTGACCTAAGACCCTGAATGAGACTTCCTGGCTTAGAAAATTCTAAGTTAGAATATGGATTTATAGTTTAAGTAGAAGCATGTTAAGTCAAATAAATGGAAGTTCAGAGTAGAAAAAACCCTAAGACATAGAAGATGTAAAAGTAGTCACAAAATTCACAGCAGTCCTGAGCTGCAGAACTGTAGTTTAGTATATGATAGGTCAAAAACATCCGCATTGTAGTACAGCATGAAACTACGAGTTAAATCACTGTGGGATTAAAAGCACAAACAATATTGATGACACTGTTTTATTGGTCAATTTGCCTTTAGGAAGCCCTGTATTCTGAAGTCTGGTAATCCTTTTTGGTCAGACGCTGGAATGTGGGAAGCCTGGACTCATGCCTTGACATTACAGAAGGTAAGAAATAATAAATAGCACTTAGAAACGGCACAAGAGGCTCCGTCTCCATCTTTCAATGTCCTGACAGAAATGGTGCATGGATAATGCTCTAAAAGAAAAGCATGTCAAAAACTAAAAATAGATTTTTCAGATTTCTTGTCTAATCCTTACAATGATCTATTCACAATGTATAAATACTGTCCTCTGCCTCTAATTAGTTTCACAGTTGCACACAGGGGTGCAAAACCAACATTATTCTCCAAAAAAAGAAGGCACTGGAATTTTGAGGTACCTCCCAAATTTCTTTCTGACACACAGCTAAGATCAGGTACAATGGTTTGAACATGAAATATGCAATGTCAAATTTGAATTCAGATGTTTCTGCAGACCCTGCATGAAGTTCACCTGTCATTATAACTGTTTTTGCTGTGACCATTCCCTGAGGAGGAGACTCACAACATTTAATTCCAGTGCACACTGGATGAGGATATGCAGGCAGCAGCCACTGGCCTTAAGCTAGTTTCCCCAGGTGGGAAATGCAGGTTGAGCTGGAATCAAGGCAAGATTATGATTCCAAAGCAGCAAGGGAAAAGAAAAACCACGAGAATCAAACATGTTGCTTTTTTTAGAAGAAATATAAGAAACTCTTCAGAGGGCACTTTATAAAATAGTTATAAGAGACTTCTGAATTATGTATTAGGTAAGTGAACTTAACTTTTCTTCCCATTTATGGAATAGGTAACTTAAAAAAAACCTCTGATGAGCCAAGACAATACATTACAAATTGACTTATTTTCTCTGTGAATTATTGCTATCAGTGGGTTTTTTGAGTTTATGTGTTTGTTTTTTGGTGGTTTTTTTTTTGGGGGGGGGGTTATGGGGTTTTTTTTGTTGTTGTTTTTGGGTTTTGGGGTTTGGTTGTTTTTTTGGGTTTTTTTTTGTCATTGAAAAGTAAATCAGTCACTTCAAGTCCTTGATTTACAACTGCACCTATTTCCATTTAGACTCGTTTGTTCTTATTTGAGTTAGGAAATGGGTTTTGTAAGAACAATAATCAAATATACAATGGGGGGAAATCAAGCAATCAAAAATAGTAGTTAGTTCAGTGCTATGTCAAGGACATTTTATCCCTGAGTTATTATGGGAAAACCAGGACTGTGTATTTGTACATTCAGGCAGGTTTTAACTACAATGTAAAACTTAAGCATTTTTTCTCCCCTCAGAGGCACCTTTTTTTGAACAGGTGGGATTACACACATTTTGCACCAGCTGCAGACTTGACAGGAATTCTAAAACATTCAGGAAAAGAAGGTGAACAGATATAGGCCCAGTGACAAACACAAGTTAAACCACACAAACCTCTTGTAAGGGCACACTCAATCATGTACAGCATTTACAGGCATGCTTCATATAGGTCATGTGATGATTTGCTCTCACAATTACAGGATGATTATTGTGTATGTGTTAAGAGAACTTTTATTGATATACAGTTATGTTACTGTGGCTCATTGTTTGGATATTCTCTGTTCTCCCTTTAGCCCTCTTTCCCCCCTTGCATTGCTGACAGGGGACAATTTGAGTTGGCTGGGACACATGGAGGGAGGGCCGGAACAGGCCAGGACAGGCAACAGGCCTTGTTATCAGGAGGCATGGCATGACAACACCTGACGTCCAACCAAGTTGTAAGAAAGTAATCTCCACCAATGGACAGCAGAGAAGTTGACTGGCAGACTTTGGGAGGGGTAGGGGTATAAAAGACAGAGCAGCCATTTTGTAGATAAGTGTGTGGCTGCCGGTCACAAAGACTCAGCACTGGAATTTTTCCTTATTCAGTCTTCCATTATATTTTGTTAAGGTTTAATAAACCTTTGAAGTTTTAAAAGGTGAGTGCTGTTTCTCACAGGGCACAGTTGCAGGGGATTACAAAGCTGTAGCCTACCCTGAGATTTTATTCTGGATTGGGACTTTTCACCTGGAGACAGAGAACTTGTGCATGTAAGAGTGTGTGCCTTCCCTTTCCACAGAGGGCCTGGCTGTGCCCTCCCCAGGGCACAAAATACAGATCTGAGAAGCTGCAGGAGTAGCCCCAGATGGGAACAGCTAGAGAGCACTCTTTCAAAATTTATTCCTCCTCACAAATGTTCACACGACTGTGATACAGCCAGAAGCCATCTCCCCTCCCCGCACCATGTTTGTGGTCAGTTTGTTAAAGTCCGCTGACAGGAAAGCAATGCTTTGCAGCTTTTTCTCTCTGAAGTTACCCAGTTTCCATAAAATTTTACTTCTTCACTGGGGAACTATGGAGCAAATGAGCAGAGCTGTAATACATCCATGCTTATAACCTACACTGGAATTCTGTACAACAGCAATTTCATGCTAAGGATCTTTAAAAAACAATTAGCTGTTTTTTCTACTTTGACCTTAAATGTCAATTTATGATCATTTGTTTGGATTTTGTTGCTGTTGTTTCTAAATGAAGCCTTGGTTAGGGTTTTTTAAACAGAAATATTTATTTTCCCAAGCTGAAATCATGTGTGGGTTTGCTCACAGTTATTAAGGAAATTTGTAAGCAGACACTTCCTTTCAGAAATGACAATGTATAAAATAGAACTTGCCACAAAAATATGAAGCAACATTGGTAGTGTGAACATGGGAGCAATTTTCCTCTTACAACAGGTGGACCACTGCATTATGACAATTCACCTATGCAAAGACTAGAAAAAGAACAAATTTGTTTGGTCCAGGCAGACTTGAGGAGAGAAACACCACTATAAATAAGCACTCTGCAAATCCCATCCAAATGAGCCAGTACTTCCCAGAAGATCACTTTTTCCACTTCACAGAACTGTTCAAGTTGAACAGATTGCTCCAAAATGTGAAGCATAATTAAGCAGAACACGAGTACCAATTAAGCTCTATTTGCACAGAAGAAACTGCTCAAAAAGTATTGTTCCAGTACAGATCCAGATGTTTCAGTAAGAGGAAATGTCATGAAATGCACTGGCTGTGTTCTGGGGACAGGCACCACCTCCACTTCGGGCATTTAAATGGATCCTGATCTCAGGCAACGATTACTGCCTGGACTTCTTCTTCATAAAAACATTAATGTCCCAGTTTTTGGTTTGCCATGAAGTGGAACCAGAAAGGAGGCCTCAGGACACCAAGATAAAAAGACAGTGCCAGAACCACCCTGCCACAGATATTCCTTTAAGTACAGACTACATACTTCTTCCTGATTCAGATAAAGCTGCTTTGGTACCTGTACTCACTCAGATTCTTCTCTCACAGAGCATTTTGAACACAGGCAGCTATAAACTGGATCCTGGTTTTTACACATACACACTGCTCCCCAGAGTGAGAGCATTCACTCACTGAAACTTTTCATCCAAATAAATGTCAGCTTCTGATGGCAATTACAAAAATTAGAAAAACCCATCCAATACACTATATTCTTTGGTGTTAATAATAATCCAGTATGAAAGCAGCAAGTTGTTTCAAGATTCCCTACAGTTTATTCCTTACATGGAATTCCTTTGCCCTTTCCCCAGGGCCATACCTGGCTTGTGGTGATGCTCCCAAGAACAGCTGGGGTTTTTTTGCAGCTAATCTTTCCCTATCCTTCGCTGCTCAGCTTCCCTCGGTGTCCGGTCCTGGCTAGGAGAGGGTTAACTTTTGCAGCTGCCAGAAGGGGCATACTTGGACTTTAGGGTTATTCCCTCAGGAAGGGAGTGAGTGGTCTGAGGGGTGTGAATTGTTCACCTCTCCTGTACACACTGCTATCAACATTGTTATTACTATTTGTTTTCTTATTTCATTGCTGTTTCTAGGGAATTGCTCTTATCTCAACCCATGATCTTTACCTTTCTGTCCCTTCAATTCTCTCCTGGATCCTACAGAAGGGGGAGGGAGGAAGCGAATGAATGGCACACGGTCTGGGGTGTTTCAGTGGCAGCAGCAGAGCAGGGGTGAAACTGAGACCTCCCTGAACTCCCACTCAAGAGCCAAAACACCAGCAACTCCAGCCAGGCAGCAAAACAAACAGGCAGGGAGCTGAAAGCGCAACAGACAAGATAGGAGAGTTTCAGAAACAGACAATAGCTTTACAGTTTCCTAAACTTGGCCCAGCTAGTGGTGTTAGGAGCCTTACAACTTTGTTCCCGTGGCAAAAGGTTATTTGGGACAAGTACAAACTTCCTTCCATTTTTCTGTGTCCTTATTCTGTTTCTCCTATGTGAGAATCAATGCTAACTTCTAAAATTTCAAAGGTTTATTAACAACCTTAGCAAAATATAACACAGGACTGAATGAGGAAAAGAGACAACATGCTGAGAGTTGGTGACCTGGCAGCTCATCTATAAAACGATTGCTCTGCCTTTTATACCCCTGGAGGTTGTATCAGACAGCCCTGACCCCTCCCAGTGTCTGTCAGTCGACTTTTCCTTGGCATTTATTGCTGGAGGCGACTTTCTTGCAATTTGAGTGGAAGCCAGGTTTTGTCGGGCCACACCTCCTAATACCAAGCCTGCCCTCCTCCCAGATGCCTCCGTTATCAAGGCTGTCCAGTGAGAACAGTACAAGAGGGGAAGGGAAAGAGGACCATGGGGAGAACAAATCACAATAACATTACTATACATTAATGAAACTTCTCTTAACATACACAAAATATTCATCCCTTAATTGTGGGAGCCATTGCATTACCCACCTGTAGCATCGTGGAAGGCCAGTAGGGACAACCACTGTGAGACATTCTACTAGGATGTAAATGCAACCAACTACACACTGGATGAATTGCCGTGAAGGCAAAATATTTAGTTATTCAAAACTTTACCATGCTTAGGGTCAGAAGATTTAGATTCCACTAATCTGTCTAAGGATCTTTCTACTTCTGAAACTCAGTAATTCTCTACCTAGGAGAGGAAGGCCATGAGGTTTAGACCTTCCCGGGCTCGGGTCTGGCTTTGATCAGTCCCCTAAAAGCATTGGCAAATTCAGAGATTTGCTGTTTTTGAAATACCACAACAGAGAGTGATTTAAGACTAATAAACACTAGTGCTTGTAAACACTGGAGCTTTTCTGGCTGAGGCTCACAACGTCTGAGGACTTCTGCAGGCCGAAAACAAATGCACAGTTAGGAACATGACCAATGCCAGAATGCAGCTTATTAAATTTTCATGCTGACTCTGATTACTTTCATTTATCAGCACAGATGTTAAACCAGGATGAGGAGAGAGAGTGCCTGTGAGTACTGGGAAATGACTGGCAATACAAGCAAGATTTGGAAAAGAGTCATAAGAGCAAATATTGCACATGTGCACTGATCACTCTTACTAGTCAGTTGATTTTAAAGATGCCATGAAAACATTTAGATATATTAGATTTCATAATTCTGATTGTTCCATTCTGCTTTAAGGAAGTCATATAGCAGCTCTAATGCAATCCATAGGAGGAAATCTGCCAAAGAGCAAGAGGCATAAGGAACAGGTTGAGATGAATGTGCCATCATGGAGAAGCTCATCCCAGAGATGAACCTTGCACAGAGGAGCCCTTTGGCTCTTTCTGTTTTGCTTTGGGCTCTGACATCAGGGTGGGGATCACCAAAGGGAAAAGGGAACCAAGACCCACAACCTGGGATGGGAACTTCTAGTCTAGGATCAACCTAGCGAAGCCTGACCAATCTGCAGGTGCACAGTCCTATTTATTTTAGAGAGGAAGAAATACTTAGCTTGAAATATTTTAAACAGTGTGTGTGAAGAATAAAGAAAAATTTCCTTTTTGGAACGCTTCAGATTTCATCTTGCAATGTCAAATTTATTCATCTATGTTAAATTTAATTAAGTTTTGGCCTAATCTCAGACTAATAGGACAGTGGAGAGATAGAGCACTGTACATGCAAAGATACACCATGGGAGTCTCTGCGAGCTGCCAGTCCTGCTCTGGCACCTGGGAGGCCTCACTCCTGCCCTGGGGCAGCCTCGAGGTGTGGACACAGGGCTGCCCCTCCAGCCCTAGGCACAGGTCTGGCAGCTTCACCTTCACTACAGGATGGTTAGTGCCTAAACCCCAGCTCTCTCAGGTGCACTCACCACAGCACCCACTCAAGGTGCACTGACAGACCCCAGCAGTGGCATTGCCACAGTCACCCACAGGCACTGCAGCACCCATTGCTGCTGCAGGGAGCCAGGGGTTGTCACTGCACTGCTGTCAGGAAGGGTGGTGCACATAAAATGGACAAAATTAAATGCTTTGCTCTTTCAACTGTGTGAAACCCCCTTTTAAGAGAGAAAGAATTAGGACTTAATTAAGATACATTAAGATTAATTAAGATACATTGGATATGCATCCTCAATTCAAGGTTCCCATGTGTGGGTTTAAGAATCACAGAAGAGAGCTTAAAGTAATGTCAATTATGTTCCATTTATATTGACTATTTATATAGCTATCCACTTTCCAATTATAAGCACTCCTAACTCAATTTCTCCAAGAAAAGCTGCCTTACCCTGAAATTCTTGAGGATCCTCTTCAGTCAAAAGAAATCTCTCCCCCTACAACCATAAATTTATTAAACCAAATAAAATTATTCCAGATTTCAAAACAGGGTACTTTCAAAGAGCTTTCTTGTGGTTCTTGTGTGTTTCTGAAAACAAGAAGACAACCATGAAAGCACAGGCAGGTCTGCATCTAGATGAGTGATGCTTTATGTCAATGACCATGGGTTCAGCATCAATGGAGAAGCTGGAGCACAACTCTCATTTTAAGACTTACTAATAACAGTGTGTCCATGATACTTTGGCAAATCAGTGAAAAAAATGAACAGTTTTTAACATCTCACCAGAGTGAAGCCATCTCAGTCACTGCCCTGGGATTGGTGGAAGGACATGTCTTCAAAACCTGATGGGCACTTCCAGAGTTCACACTGTCAGCTTCAGGTCACACACTTCTTGTTCCTTCCTTCTCAGTGCCTCCTTCCCTTCCCTCCCTCCTCCTGCAGGGAGAGGAGAATCTCCTGCCCTGGCTGGACACGCTTCTTCGGGGCTGGTTGCCTGCTCTCAGGACACTGAGGCTGGCACTACTCACAGGAGCTCACTGCAGCAATGGGAACAGAAATCACAGCTGACTGCTCCTCACAGGCTAGATGAAAAATCACTGAAGATATCTGTCTGCCAGATTTCACATAACTTAAATGATCATTACACAAAAGGTATCTTTAATGGTACAAGCAAAAATCCTATTTTTTAACCTGGCCATGTCTCTTTAAAGTGAATGCTGTTTTCACACTATTTTACTTCTATAATTTAAACATGTATGGCAAGGGGCAAGGGCAATTTTCCTTTCTGCTGCAATAAGAAGCCACATTTGTTTCATATAAAATTTACCACCATTATTTATTAGCAGGCAGAAAGCTTCTGGGTATAATAAAAATCTGGTACATAAAGCTGCAGCTTGCCTGAGGAGAGGGGGAATTAACTGTAATAAAACTCATTTAAAGAGCCTCATAGTATCACTTTAGAAAGACTAAAAAAAGGGGGGGAGAAGTAAGAAGAATTAGAAAGAATTTTTTTCTGGTAAATCATAAAATGTTTTCTGTTCTTTCTGCTAAATTCTCATATGAAAACAAAAGACAAGTTTTCCTCTCATGGCTACATTTAAGCATATACACGGAAGGAACAACTTATTTTCCACACTTGCTAACACTTTAGCTCTTGACTGACAGCACTTATGTCAGATGATGATTTCTTCCTGAGTGTCAGATTATTACATTCCTATTTTAGAGACTTTTGATGGCCACCACATACAGGACAGTTCAGCTCTTTAAGCACATACAACCTTGTGGCTACGTGTTTGAGCCCAGCTTGCACAGCTTCACTCATGAAAATAATTCCAGTAACACCTAGAAATGCACTTGTAACACAATGGCAGGACTGAAGAGACAAAACACAGAGCCTGGGGAGTCTCACCTGGCTGAGCAGCGTAGGCAGGGATGCCAATTCCTTTAGTAAGGTCTTATCCTTACTGTGTGAATTTTCTATTAGATATTGGCTGCATTTCCCACTATTGGAAAGAAAAATAATCTTCCTGTAAAAATTACCCTTTAGATTATACTTTAGAATTCTGTCTCAGTCTTCAGGAAGTTCGGTTACCTCATTGTGGAAACACTTTCTCTGCTAGACAAAATAACCTGCATGGGACTGATGTACAATTCTGCCTGAATCCCTCATCATCCAACAGCTCTTCCTTTCCAAAGTACATCAGAGGAAAGTCTTGCAAGAGAAGAGACAAACAGTGAGAGAACAGAAAGGCAGACTTATCAGGTATACAGAGTTTGGTCGGCCCCGATCAATCACAGACACTGTCACATGAATCAAGTAGCCTGACAGCTGGCTCAAGAGCTTCAGAGAATCTCTACCTTCCACAGCCAACGCTTCCATGGTAATAAATGAAGAATAACTTTGACAACTACAAGCTCTGTACAAGGACAAACTTGGCTTCAATAATACTGATTCAGTTTAGGAAATGTTGTGCATGTATTTTTCTTGAACCACGTAAGCTTTTCCTTAAAGCCACCCCCTGCCTTTCAGGCAGTGCAGGTCCCAAAGCCGGCACCCTTCTTCCCCTCTGGCTGCCTGATGCCTTTACCCTTGCTGCACTGTGATGCCCGTGGATCCACACCCAGCACCACATCCTGGCTCAAGGAGCTGCACTTCTGACATGAACGGCTACCTGGAGCCTCTGAGTGTGCAAGACAGATTGGAGGCAGCAGTTATAGTCCACAGTCTCTCTTGCACCTCTAGAAAATGGGCAAAGCATAAATTCCTCCTCTTCAGAAACAAGGTAGACCAGCTTATCATCAGTGTGTTTTATCTTGGAAAAAGACTGAAGACAAGCAAAAATTCTTTAAATAAAATGGAGGATTTCCATCAAGCTTTATACAGTTCAATTCATTTTATTTTAAAATAGTCTAAAGAATATTAAGTGCTTCTAACAAGCTTCTGCCCAGCAGATAAAGTGATGGATGTAGGGAGGAAGTCTGAAGGGATAGAGGCAAGATGCAAGAGGAGAAAATATGCAGGTACAAAACTAATGTACTATTGCATTTTTATATACACAGGGAATTAATAGAAGCACAATCATGGAATATGGTGTGGTATATGTCAGAAGTTTAGCTGTGCTATATTGGTATATTCTTTTTGCATGTCTACCATGCTCTTTTAAGAAAGGCCCATTAGAAGTTGTGCTTGGTAAAATACCTAATCAAGATCATTATCTAGCTGTTGCACCACTATTGCAAAGGTTTGCACTTTTCAAGCCATTAACAAACTTCTAAGTCAGCTCAGCACCCAAGTTCTTCAAACACTGATACATAAAGCACAATAAACAGTTCTACTTCACACATAAAGTGTGCACAAAAAGTGCACTTTTTATGTTCCCATCAGCACTCTGCCCATCCCACTAAAAACACATAATTTTTTTCTCAGGGCCATCTGCTCCAGAATTCCAAGGAGGGCACTTCTATACTTCCAGCCATGATCACTCCCATACCAGCAATTAAAGGACATGATCTGGGGGAGTGTGGGGAAGGCGTTGCCAAAGAAGTCAGTCAGATGACACCCGTACTTTCAAATTCCTTACAGAGCCTTAGTGTCTCCTTGTAATCAACCCAAAGCAAGGGATCTGAAGCAGAAGTTTCTACCCTGCCATGTGCTGCCTGTGGGGAGCTGACACTGCACCAAGAGCTTTGCACCATACAGAAAGAGAAGGGCAAGGAGGGAGCAGTTCCTCAACCAGAACCCCTGTTAGACAATCCTAAATATGAGGCCGTGTGGAATGTGTCCCATGGTATTCTCATCCTGTTTTCATTCCTATCTTCCCAGAACTGGCAATCACTGTGTTTTCCCTACCTTTAGGGAACTGGGAGACCAAAGACAGGCCCTTCTATTTTCTCCTGTAAGGGAGAAACAGCTAAAGCAGAGGGAAGGATACAGGACTATGTAATATTTTTCACCTCTCACTTTAGTTCTTGGGAAGTACTGGAACAACCAGTGATCCATGCTTGCAACATGGGGCACTGAACGGCCAGAACTGCTGGAGAATGCTTGTCAGAGTGCATCCTTGTGCAGAGGATAGAAACAGAGAACGCTTTACATCTCCATCCCAGTGATGCTTTTTGGCCCTGTCTCACATACCATTCACTCCTGGAAGCTGGGGAAACAAACAATCTATGAAAGGGTTGTGAGTCAGATGGAAACTGGCTTGACAGCTGGAAGGGATTGAGAAAAGGCCTGAAGACTCCTACCGATGGATTTCAGGAAAGACAGATGCAAAGAGTGACAAGTTTGACAACAGAGCAAAACATAGAGGTACTGCTGGAGATCTGCACATGATCCTCGGTCAGGAGCTCAACAAAAATGACTGGTCTCAAGAGGCTGCAAAGGCAGCAAGGACTTGCCCAGAAGTACGCACAGGAGCAGCTTTGCCAGCCAGTTTTTTCTCTGTGTGTTTTTTGGTTTTTTTGGGGTTTTTTTTTTTTTGGGTTTTTTTTGTTTGTTTGTTTGGTTTTTTTTGTGGTTTTTTTTTCTTTTTCGTTTTTTTTTTTTTTAGTAGTAGTATTTAAACAGAACAAAGGAACACTGTTTAAGTAAGCCTGTTCCATCTTCAGAAGAGAACAGTTCTAAAAGAAATATATATTGCCAATTGCAGTGCCTTATTTTAGTGTTATTAAGCACAGCTATGAGAACACACCTGGAATGTTGAGGTTTTTGTAACTAAAAGTAGTGCTAATTCCAGTGAGTATAAAGATGTTAGAAATACATTGCAATGTAAGTGTCCACTTTGCTGTTTCCATGCCACCAGCATATCAAAGAAAACAACTTAATGTCACCTTTAAAGATCTCTGACTTATTAAAATCTGTATTCCATGGCACTAACAACCACCAACATTATATTAATGTTCTAATTTCACATATAAATAATTCTTAGCACAGGAACAAAGTCAAAAGGGAAAAATTCAAGCTCACATAATAAGTACCAAATAAATATATCTTGGTTTCAATATATATTTTGCAGCCAGAAACACAGAATTCCAATAAAAACCATCCAAATCAGATCGGGTTTATAATATTGTGTTCCTACATGTTGTCAGGTAGCCCATGCAATCAGAGCTCTGTGTACCAGTAACTGTGGTCCCTTACAGAGGTAAATGTCACCCCTCCTGCACCTTTTCGGATGGAGCAGTCACTGACTGCTGACCAGGCACAGGCACAGCTGTTCCTTGAATACAACGTGGGCTTTGCCCACTTTTACTCATCTCACCTTCATATTAACACCTTTCTCACCCTTGCTGGGAAAACACTAGGGAGACTCTTGTAGGAATAGTAATTGCTTCAGTAAAACAGATACTGAAATTAAGAGTAACTAGGTTTGCAAGGGAGGTATAAAAACATTCTTGCAGTTAATGCAAGGCAAATGCAATAGCAATGCAAATGCCTCAAAATTTGACTTGGCAGCTTATTTTTAAGGTGAGCATTTCTGTTGCCATTATTTGAAATTAGTTGTCATTGTTGGAGAGCTTAATTTATTTGTAATTATGTCATTACAATCCAGTGACATCCTGGAAATAAACTAAAAGCTCCCACGATATTCATTTTGTAATAAGGAAATCAGTCATGTAATAACAAATACATACCAATTTACATCTCTTAATATAAATAACTCTTAATTAGGCAATTTTTTTTTTCTAATCCTGCAGGAGGATTTCTAATATTATAGGCCAGCATTGATTTTACTGTAGCAGAATTAAAATCCCATCTGCTTTTCTTGATCCAGATTTCAAACAGATTTAATATTCAAATTTTCTTTACCTTTTTGGAATCTTTTGCCAGCTTGTACTAGCCCATATCTTGAAGAAATCCGAATAAAGTAACATAGATGTTTATGCTAGTATTTTATCCTTACTATTTCCTTTGCTAGATAAACTTGACACAGTTAGTGATTGAAGCAAGAATACAGTCTTGGGGTGACCTTTGTTTTAAAAAAAAAAAACCACCTAATTTGCATCGTCAAGAAGTTATTTTCTTTAAAAATTCAGTGATACCTTCTTCCTTTTATGAAAAGATGAACCCCAAAACACACACAGTTGTTAAAACCCATATGCTTTACTAATCCGTGAAAACCTTTAAGACAAAAAAAGTTCATTAGATTCATTTCAGTTCATTACATTGATTCACTACAAGTCAAATAAAGACCAAATCTTCCAGCTGGTGAAAACAGAAATATTTCTTCTTAGGTTATTTTGCTGAAGTGTGTGGAACAGCAATTACAGCAAAGTTTTGTTTTGTTCACATTGAGTCCATCACATCTTTAATCTGCAAATGTTACAACAAAACTCTTGTAGCCCCCATGAAATCATACACTTAATTATCACTTCTGGTTCCATTCTCCCAAGAGTGCCTTTCCTTTTTCAAGTTTGGTACTAATTTATTTTCAGTAGAGAGCAAGAATTTACAGTAAGAAAAAAACCAAAAACAACACAAGGCAAAAACCATCACCGCTTCAGTTTTTCTCTGGTTAAGGTAATACATCAAAAGCAAACAAAAGTCCTCCATAAAGCATAAAGCAGAATTGCCCCTTTGCAGCCCGTACGATTTTTTATAAAGACGAAGCCCACACTGAGAATCCGTGCACTGACAGACACCACTTTCCTCCCACAGCCATCTGCTGCCTACACTGCCTACACTCACATGCATTTCAACAAAAGCAAACAGGAGCTGCAAAACTGCAGTTCTCTTACCATCTGACAAGTCAATTAGCCCGAGGTAGTGCAAAAGTTTCAGAGAGGAGCACACCACCACCACAATCCCTAAAGTCTGGAGTCCCTCTGACTCGCCTTTAGTCCACATCCTGCAAGGCACCACACAGACACCACTGGTGTGCCTGCAAACAACTCCCAGGCATCAGAAGCTGAGAAATCCTGTTTCAAGCTTTCCCTCCTGCTGCTCAGCTAAGTGCACAGCACATTCCCCTCTCCCCCTCTCTCACTCCCTCTCTTTCTCAACCTCTCCCCCTCCCCTTTCACTTGCTGGTGGTTTTGTTTTGGGGTTTTTGTTTTTGGGGTTTTTTTGGGTTGGTTTTTTTTTTTTTGGTACCTGCAAACAACTTGTGCATTGAACCATAACCTATGGTTTATTTTCTTTCATCTCAGGGCATATTCTCTCAGGAATATGCTCTGCTCCAGAACAACAGAACACCGTGCTCCTAGCCTCAGCAACATCTCACTTTTTTTTTTTTTTTTTTAAATACCTGTGATACCAGTTGTATTCAAGATTTTCTCAGTAATTCTGACAATGCAGATGATTTTTGTCAACGCCTCTTCTGTAATGTGTAAGAGAATAAGGGACACTGTAGGGGAGGAAAGGGCTTTCCTTTTCTGAATGCCTCCCCTCACCCATAACATGCTGAGATAAACAAAATCATATTTCCCACATGCAGGTGTGTACCCACACCCAGCACAGGAGCTGCAGAGCAATTCTGTTAGAGTCTGTTAGCAGCTTCCCCAGGGTACAGCTGCACAACCAGGAGTGCACCCCAGCATCTCCAATGCAGCCACACCGGGGTGGGCCAGGCTGGCTGAACAAGCCCCCCTTGCAGGCAGCAGAGGCAGAAGAGGCATTTACACCATTTAATCTCAGTGTTTCACCAGGCTGCTGGCACTGGGCAGCACTGTGGGCTGCTCACAAACTGATTATGTATTTCCCCATTATCACCACACATGAGAAAACACTTGGCAGAGTGAGTGTTTTATCAGGATGGCAGATGCAATATTTCAACACTCGTAAAAGCTGGGTTTTTCAAGATTCTGGTATTCCCATGCAGGATGTTCAGGAGAACAGAGCTCACTAATGCCTTTTATTTTACAGGATTCAAAACATGTAGATAATTCCTTGGGTTACCATGTCCTGTTCCCATTAAAAAACCAAATTACTATGACACAAAACCCCCAAATTAACAAAAAATCATGCCCCCATCACATGAAGTTTGGACAGACATAATGACCACAAAAACAGATGGGTCCTTTCCTGTCTGTGGAAGGGATGTTAGTCAGATTTACTCCTCTCCAGTAGGCTTTGCACTGTTTTCTCAGACTCCTTAAGTTGAGAGGTCCTAAAAAGCACAGAGAATCAGAGCCCCCTTCACCCTCTTGTTCCCTGGCATTGTTTGTTTACTGATACATTTAATCACAAAGTTTCTTCTCAGCAATGCACAAACCTGATGAATTCAATTATCACTTAAAAAAAAAAAGGAAACACAAAAAATGATGCTATGATGAGAAATGAAACTCAAAGCACCTGGCTCCCCAAAGGTGTGTCTTGCAATTCTGTGGTTCTCGCACTGTAATATCTTAACTCCCCAGCTCCCAAAGACCTGCAGCAGCACCTCAGCAAGAGGAGGAGGGAAGGAGACAGGAAAATGTGAGTTCCATTGTTTGTGTTACTGCAATTTATGCCAAGACCAAGATGTTTGATGCTTTGTTCCTGATACAAGCAGCTCCAAAAGAGCATGCAGTTTTGTTTCCTCAAGTGCTCACTTCTTGAAGAATTCGCACATGCCAGAAGCTCAGGGTTAATTTCACAATATATCCAATGCTGTCAAGACCAAATAATGATTTTTCTGAGGTTAAGTCAGTTTTCAAACAAGCTTGGAGGGAATGTTGAATGAGAATTTTCCATTCAGGACCTTTGGGCTGCTTTGGGATTACCCTGATGCCAACAGTTCCTCCTGGATGCTGCTTTTCCTCTCCCACTTCCCAAAACTATTCAAATTGTCACTTGGTTCATTGTTCACCTGCTCATGTCTGCCCCAAGAACACAGATTCTTTATATTGAGCACATGTCGGGGTCATGCTGTGCTAACTTTTTATGGAAAATGCTGTTAAGTTGCCTGACATGCAGAGCATGAAGTTCCCCCAATCCACCCTACCATCCAAAATGGAAGCCACATACTGATCTCCTGTTATGGTTTATGACTGACCCAAATCAGCTTTCTGCTGTTCCTTAAACACTCAGATCATGAGAAGTGACTGACTGAAGAGCATCAAGCATCATGGGAGGCAAATCCTATAGACCCAAATACTCATGTGTGTTTGTCCCATAATAAGAACTAATTTCAGTAAGGGATAAAGATTTCTTTAACAGCTGGGCCCATTCCCTACAGCCTCACTCATTCATTACTGTAGTTTTGGGCTAATGAGAGAGATTGGTTCTTTAAACAGAGGAAGGCTATCAGACTTAGTTCTCCAGTAGAAATCTGCACAGAAATAGAGGATCACCAACTCTTAAAAAGCAGCAGAAATATTAATCAATATGTTATTACTTTTTTTTGAGTCACTTCTGAAGCAATGAGGAAAAACCCAAACCAATGCTAAATAAATACTGTGTGTGACTATTTTTTTTAAAAATTTCTACAGAACTCTACAATCTAAAAACCATGCTGCTTTAATCAGCTTTAGGATTGATGCCTCCCAAACATTTCTAATCTGCTGCAAAATACATCCTCAGAGAGGGTAGGCAGCTCAAGGGACTATGATGTTTTGTAGAATAAACTGCACAAACTAAACTACCTGGTTTTCTGCTGTAGACACTGATCAATATATTTTGCAGAAGAGAAGCTGGAAGAACATTTTTCTAGTTATACAGACAAGGTTAAGCTCACCAATGAAGCAGTGAGCTTTGTTTTTACCAAATCTTAAAGAATGAGGATGTAAAATCCCTTATGTTAAAATACCAGATATTCTGATAACAGAGATAGATGTTCCTTCTACTGCCTACTGTACACGTCTCTCACATGCAGCAAAAGGAGTTGAATGCCTCAATTAGCTGAAAAAAAGGTATGCACAACATGTGCCCTCTGAGAATGTAAGTGGGAACTCCATAAAGATCAACTGAAATAACATGTAATGAAAAGGATTTTCTGGTAATAAAAGAATTGCTGTGATGAATCATATAAATTATTGATATAATCTATAATCAGCTCTTAAAAGTGGTGGGGAAAATAATGCATCACACAAAGGTGAAAAAATCACAGCAAAATGGAGAATAATATTCCTCACAGCAGAAGCTTCTCCAATGACCAAGCTATTTGGAACAGATTTGCACTTTTGAAGAGGAGGATTTGTCTCCTCATTTTGCATAATACAAATGCAGCATGACATGTTCTCAGCAGCCATACCTTTGAAAAAACTCCAGTGGTATTGTGTGATTTGCCTGGTTTAAAACCCTAAATATTAGATTTTTGTCATTTTGATGAACTATTCCTTTGCTGTTGTATTATGAAAAAGAATAAATAGGAACATCTGAACAATTTTTCTTGTAGAGTACATTATTTCATACATCCCCAGAACAGTTCTGTTTATCCATCTTCTGATATTTAGCAGTCCTGAATAGTCTTCTCAGAAGGCTGCTGTCCATAAATCTACTTCCACTGCAGATTTCTGAAACCCTTCCACTTCTGTTTTGTTTTAGAAGTGGCAAAATAAGATCATCCACAGCATGGCAGCATCAAGAGTATGAAGTTACTATTCCATGCCTATTTATCCAATGAGTTCTTCTGTGTGTACATAAAGTTAGCAGGTTTTGTTGCTGTTTTGCTTTCAAGTTATTCAAACCAAAATGAAAACTAGGCCTTTCTCATGCCTGACTTTAACTTACCTAGTACCAAGCAATGATATTTACTGCTTAAATGGAAGGATTTTTTTCAGCTTGCCTTAGTCACCACTCATTTCTCTCTCCTGTTCACGACAGATGATTAAACCCCATCCATATTTCTCAGATTTCTCTGGATCTCACCAGCCCCAAGGAATTTGTGTCATCTGCAAATTGTGTGTTGGGAAAACTACTTATTTATAACTATTGACTACAATTAAAAAAAAAAAAAGCTGTGAATAAATTCAGAAGTTTGGTGTTTAAGTAATTTAGAGCAAGTCAAAACAATCTCCAGCTGAACTAACAGCCATTCAATGATAATGAGCTCAGGTCCCTGCCCACTTGCACCACTACAATTCCAGCCTGACCCCTCTGCCCTGCAAATTAATTGGATTTCATATCACACATATCTCCCAGCAGTTATTCACTAGCTAGGATAATTTTTTTTATAGTTCTGGCTAATTACTACTTATTATTTTTGTCAGTAAGGTACATTCAGTATAAGGATAGATGAACCACAAATATCTCCTTAGTTTGGATAACACAGAAATTTGGATGCTTTTCTATTGGTGCTACCCAGGGAGCTGAGAACAAAGAGCTCAGTTCTTCAGCTGCCATTTCCTTGCTGTGTGAGCACAGGGAAATAATTGACAGATGAGCACTTGTCCTGACATAGTATCAATTTTTCTGCCGTAACAAAACCAGCTATAATTCCTTCAATATTCCGCCCCCCCCCCCCCCCCCCCCCCCCCCCC
>VWZN01017005.1:118344-159172 GCA_013396955.1 Regulus satrapa | reverse complement strand
CCCCCCTTAGTTCAGTTCTTCTGACTGATGTGAAGGTGCTGCTCTCCTTATACTATCACAGTCTCCCTGTTTGCTGACAGTGTAGGTAGATGTGGGGTCAGAGGACCCACGGACCCATGAGGAGAAGCAGGAGGACCCACCCTTTCAGAGGACTGTCTCAAGCTAGTGATTCCCAGCCTTCTGTGAGACTGTTGGTGCAACTCCCCATCATCAACTTCCCAACACACAGGAATAGCTCTGAAAGGTTCCAGAAATCTCATCCATCATTCCTGACTTGTTCCAGAAGAGTTGGCAGCACAGACAAGCACATTCCACCTAAAGTGAGGATTTGGCTTTACCCTGGAACTGATGATGGCAAAAGCTGGTGAGTGCTGGCAATGCACACCTGGATCATGATAAGATCAGCAACTAACAAAGCAAGCAAGGAATCCTGAAGAACTAACCTGAAGTTAGAGTGCAGTTTACATGCACAGTCTGAAACTGCAATGAAGGGACTATATAATTAATGAAAAAGTAGTAAGAACATCACCCAACTGTTAAATATCCTTGACAAGCTCTATTTCACTTTTCCCTTCTAGTTTTCACCTATTTATCTAGATTTTTATTTGTAAACCAACCCAGGTACACAAACCACAGCAGCAAACCCCGCAGCCTCCTCTGAGATCACATGTCACTCGCAGACTTGCAGAAATGCAGTGGCTGCTCTCAGGATAAACCCAACAAAGTTCTCCAGAACCAAACTTGCCATCCTTTCATGCTGTTGCTGAGGCTGGATGGGCTGCTAACAATCACTTAACTTCAGCTGCTCTAGGAGAGGAGATAGGGAAAGGCTGCAGGACGTTTCTCATTGTCCTACTTTTAAAAAGGCAGTGAAAGTTGATGAGGACACACGCTGTGAGGAAAAGAGGAGTAGGGCAGAGAAGGTGAAAAGTTAAAAGAAGAAACAGGAAAAGAGGGTATTTCGAGGCTGAAATAAGGAACAATGCATAAGGGCATGCAATTGGAAGAACAGATCTGTGAAGGACTGGGATGGGGCTATGTACAACATGAAACTGCTTAAAAATATAAAACTTGGTGTTTCAATTATTCTGGAGGCTCATCCCCTAAAAGGAAAAATGCCATTGTAGGAGTTCATACAGCCAACCTGTGCTGAGCCCCACACCCAGCTGAGCATTTTCCCCAGAACCTGTACTCAGAGGTAACCACACCTCACCAGCAAACACACATCACTGACGAGTAAAAAGCAAGCAAAAGAAGCTGCCAAAGCCCAGAAATAACCAGGAGACAGATGTGCTTTGCAGTGGCAGTTTCTTGCTGGCTGGATTTCTGCCACAAGCAAGAGGAGATGTGAGCCCTCCCTTGCACTGGTGATCACTGTCAGGTTCTGGAAGCAGTTAAGAAGCATAAAGCTCAAAGCCTCTACTATCAGCTCCGGCTGCAGTGGACTCAGCGCAGCTCTGGTGGTCTCTAGGCAAGATATCCCCCTTTTAACCCATTTCTCTTTATTTTTAAGAGGCAAACTGAAGATTCACTCTGCTTAGTGCATTTTTAACTCACACTCTAGTAGCATAATAAATTATGCCCTTATTCTTGCATAAGAATTATAAAAAATGCTGTCCAGTAATCTCATACATTTTTCTTAGTAATGAAAGGCCTAAGCACTGAAAAACACTCCACTTGAAGACCAGTTTCTTTGTGTGTTACATTAAACTGTTTTCTGGCCATTTTTCTTGCTGTTCTAGATGTCTTATTTTTAAGTGACCTCAAGTGATGAATATATGCACACAATTTTCTAAATAAGCCTGTATTTCTTGCACTAACTGGTGTATGAAGAATCACCTTTAAATATTCTTGTTGACTCTTTGCTGGCATTTAATCTTCATTTTACCATCTATGCAATAGTTGCACTTAGGTTTTTATTTTATCATCTGTAATTTGTATTCTTGTTCTACACCCAGCTCAAAAGATTAAATTTACTTAGTTATTTGCATAATTATACTAGATAGTGCTACAGTTACTAGGAGATCAGAGTAATAAATTCATGAAAGAATTATGAAACTGTATAAAACTAAGTATATTTTAGATACATCACAGTGAATTATTAATTAGTACCACACCATTTTAGATACATCATATTCTCAAATTACACCACCCCAAAAATGTTTGAAATCCATACCAAACAGCAAAACTTATACCAAACAAAAAGGCCAATTTATAAAGCCAATGTCTGAAGTCAAACTTCCTAGAGTACTTTGCGAAACACAGACAGCAAAAGCTGAAATGCCAGTTTATGCTGCAGTTCTAAGCAGAGAGAGTAGGAGAACTTTGAGAGAGCTGTCTGGAAGGGACATGGCTTTGCTTTTGCCAGCAGTGCTCCCACTCTAATGTTATGGCAGCAGCCCCATGTAACGTGCACTCAGGGGACAGGTCAGCTCACAGAGTTAACCACACTGTCCCTGAGTTATGAATTGCAATTTCACTGCTCCTCTAGTGGCACCACTATGAAATTCTGCCTCTTGACATGGCACAGGCAGGCTGATGCTCTTGGAAACAGAGCACATGAAGAGCGCATGACAGAAACTATACTGAGGATGTTAAAGCTAGGCAGCAGCCTCAAATATCCCTCATGTATCTTCCCTTGTGTATATCTAGAAATATCCCATGACCAAACATGTATCATGCACACTTGAGCAGGGAGAATACTTCCTCAGTATTCCACAGTCCTCTTGAATTGCAGTTTCATTTCCATGGCTAAGATGGGATCAGAAGTATAGCTGGGGATATGTGTGTGTGTGAATTTCTTCAAAGGCCTTTAACATGCAAAACACAATGCCTAAGTTTTTTTATAAAAAACACAAGACACTTGAGAGCCAGCTCTTTGATAAGAGAAACATTTATCTGCATGAAAAATTTTGGATCTTATTGCAGATATTGCATTCATCCTTTTTTTATAGATAAGTATTTTGGATTATTTGCTCTCACAATTAAGGGATGAATATGTATAAGTTAAGAGAGGTTTTATCAATACATAGTTAAGTTATTGTGATTTATTGTTTAGATGTCCTCTAGTCCCATTTCCCTGCTGTACAGCTGCCAAGGGACAGCCTAGGTAGTCTGGACATGTGGAGAGAGGGCCACATTGTACCTGTGACCGTTGCATGGGGCATCTGGGAGGAGGGCAGGCTTGGTACTAGGAGGTGTGGCTTGACAACACCTGGCCTCCAATCAAGTTGCAAGAAAGTCACCTCCATCAAAAAATGTCAAGGAAAAGTCGACTGACAGACACTGGGAGGGGTCAGGGCTGTCTGATATGACCCCCAGGGGTATAAAAGCAGAGCAACCATTTTATAGACAGCTGGTGGCTGACAGGTTACCAATTCCCAGCATGCTGTCTTTTTTCAGTCCTTTGTTGTATTTTGTTAAGGTAGCTAATAAACCTTTAAATTTTTTTAAAGTGAGTGTCATTTCTCACACTCTGAAGGAATTATATCATCTCTTAGGCTAATCCCAGCACCAAAGGGGATAAAATTAGGTTCCAAAATTAGGGAGAGAGTTCAGTGCATCTTAGAAGCACTGGAGCACAGGGCTGGAGTGCTTTTGCCAATGTCTGCAGAACACCAGCAATTCCAGCGACTCCTACCCCAGAGCTCTCCAGGAACAGCTGCTCTACAGCAGTACACACCTGACACTGGCACCATGAGCCAAGCAGTTTCTCCTGGGGTGTCCATATGCAAACAGCCATGTGACGAGCTTTATCAGTTGTACTATGACATTTCTTGTAAAAAATCAAATACACAGATGCAAAATACAGAGATGAAAGGCCAAATCCCATTGTGAATTCTGCTGGACCAGTCTCTGTCAATCTAAATTTCGAGCAGTTCAAGTACAGGAAGATCATTGTTCTTTAGGACACTGCAATGGACTACCCTAAAGGCATTTTTTAAGGAAAACTTGGTCAAATATGTCCACTCCAATTAATTATGCATTTTTGCATAAAAAATGGTCCATACTATTAATTGGCAATTTTAATAAGCCTTTGTCTCTACTTAAACATTCCTGTCAATTTGCTGATTAGAACAAATCCTAGCAATGGAAAAGAATATGACATAGGACACTACTATCCCTGTCCTCCCTGCAATTTAATTTAACTACTTAAGCTTATTAATTAACTACAAGTTACATTCTCATTTAAAAAGTGCAAAGCTTAATTGCCATTATTAAACTACACATCAGTTTGGATGCCTCAGTGCATGCTTTGCTACTGCTCAAATACATCCTTGCTCAGGGCTGGAGGCAATACTCTTAGATGAAATGAAAGGGTATTTTACTTGTCAGTACTTTCTCTGTTCAGAATGCTTTCAGGCAAAGAAAAAAAACAAAATCCAGAAATGATGCCAAATTATGTCCAGAGGTATTTGAGATAACAGTTTAGTTAATGCAAAACATGAAACACTCTTCAGTACATGAAACCTTCACTTGAGATTTCTCTATCCTTAAGCATTTTACATTCACAGCAAGTAGCTAATTGCTACTAGGTCTTGCTAGTCATCAGGAAAACATGCACAACAATTCAGTTGGGTTTCTATTAGTATTATCTTCCAGGTACATTTTGAAAAAAAATTACTGATATGAATTCTAGAAATATATTGCTAGATATACCCCTGCTATTTATAGAGAGAAAAAAAGAGGGCACAAATCCAAACAACTCTCTACTCAATAACAAATTACTGAGCAGGATCCCAATTTTATCAGGCCTTGAGAATTGAATGATGCTTCCCTGTAGAAGAAAAGCATGCAGGCTAACATTTAGGAAATAGATGCAGGCAAAAATTCTTTACATTTTGTAGCAAATCATGAAATTATTCTGCCAGTTTAGGCTTCTTTGAGAGAACAATAGCACTTGGGTTATGCAAATGTATGCATTCGAGCTACTATATAAAGGTCTTGTTTGCTTAAGAGAAGCTGGATTACCTATGCTGAGAAAACACCATATTTGCTGTCCTCCATTCTCACTGCTTGGTGCATTATTTGACTGTCAGGGGTGTCCTTTACAGACTGGCTTTTGCCTATAACCTTTGTCATAGATTGCAATGCAGGATGTGGCCAAGGGTGTGTATTCTATCACCATCTGTTGAACCTTGCTGGGGGCAATGCTCTTCATCTCCTCCAAGACCCATCTTTGTCTTCTGTCAATGGGTCATCATGGCTTAGATTGCAATGCAGGATGTGACCAGGGGTTGTGGATTCTGTCACCATCTGTTGAGACCAGGAGGGGCAGAGTTCTGATCTCTTCCACCACCCATCTTTGTCAAGGAAGAGATCTTCTGTTTAATGGGCCATTGAGTGATTGATACAATGACATATCCCATTGTGAAATGCTGCACCCAGGGGGAGGAGCCAGGCATTTCCAACAGAATAAAATCTGGGACTCAGAACACCACTGGTCCCTCTGTTTTTCCACTGGATCCCCGGAGGAAGAGCAGGCCCTTCTACACCACCACTGGATCTTCGGAGGAGGACTGCACCCTTCTACAGGATCACTGCTCCAGCAGATCCCCGTTTGGCATGCCAGAAGGACTGCAGCCACCATCTAATCATACTGCTGCCAACACCCTGAGTGAGACAGGGTGTCAGGTTGTACCCTGATTCTGTCAGTATTTGTTTTGTACTACTGCATTTTATTTTTATATTCCTGTTAAGTTGTAGTTTGTTTATTTTTTTTTCCTTTCACTAATAAAGAACTATTATTCTTATCCTCATATCTTTGCCAGAGAGCCTCTTAATTTCAAAATTATAATTAGGAGGGAGTTTCAATTTCTATTCCAAGGGAGGCTTCTGCCTTCCTTATCAGACACCTTTGTCTTTTAAAAACAAGACAAATTTACTGAACAGAGGTTCAGCTGGCACCAATAGTGTCTTTCTGCCTGCTTTGACCATTTCAGCTGTATGGACTGCTTACAAGAGGGACTGCTTTTAGATTAGAAGAAAAATGCATCTGAATCTTAAGGCCTCATGAAAATCTCATACATCACAGATACGGAGTGGTTTTTGGAAAAGATTCATAGAAATATCTGTGAATATGGATAGCTTTGTGAGCCTGAAGACTATTTACAAGCCTCTGAAATCATCCAGTTCTACAAAGTGCACTAATCTTGTTTCAGTTGCTAGCTCCAATATCATCAAAACATGAAAGTGGAAAACCATTTGATTTCACACATGGGCAAACTGGCATGGATTCTGCTAAAAGAACTGATCTAAACAGGAAGGAATTTTCCAGTTTGTTGCCCAGGTTGCAAAGCTGTGATCTTCTGTGCTAACCCATACAAAATCCAATTCCTGTGTGTTTCTCCTGCATACCAAGTAGGCAGCCTGATGTTAGGATATAACCATCAGTAAGCATTAATACTTAGGTTTCTCCAGATCTGGATATAAACTATTTTCCAGTGGAAGACATATACATATATATCTTCCTGAACCACAAAAGAGTGCTATGAGAGTCAGTTAGGAATGAAATAGCATCTTCTCAATTAACACAATCTCAACTCTACTAAAAATTCACTGTTATAACTCTAGAAGGAAAAGGTGAAGTTGGCATATTTATTCAATACATTCTGTTCAGTTTATACAGTAATTGTGCTCAGAGGGGGCATTAGACAGCACATACACTTGGAAATGCCATGCAACAGCCTTAAACTTTAAGTGTCAGCTGAGGGTTCTGATTATTACTTGTTTACGGTGATGTTAACTGCACAGATGCTCAACTGATTTTGCTTTGGTCTCTGCTATAACTCCAAAGTAGTGCAACAGGGGAATTAACCATGCCACTAAGCTGACAAGCTTTTTTTTGTGCTAACAAAAGCTAAACTGACAAATCTTAAACTGGGGCTTTACTTGGATCATGATGAATTGCAAATGCTGAGCTGGAGCCTTCATGAGACCATTTCTCTAACCCAGCTCTGTTTAGTGTGCTGAAGGGAAAGGATGCAGAGTCCCATCTACATAACCACACAGCAGCGACACAGGATCAACCCACCCCACTCTGTATGAGACACACACAAACTAATCACCAGGGCATCACAGGCCCACTGTGACTTGCTGGGGGCTGGCTGGCTGCAGACACACAAAGCTGGCAATATATGACCTGAATAGGAGATATGGGAAGTCCTTTTCTGCACACCTGTATTCTGCCTAAATATCCATAAAGCACCTAATAGTTTGGCTTTGTTGGTAACCTTTATTTCTTTCTGTATCTCTATCACCTTTACTTTTCTCTTGGTCATATCTAAGTCAAGACTTGGATATTGGATTTGTCCTTTTTTTTTTTTTTTTGTCATTGCTCTTGCCTGGCTGAGGTGTTTCTGTGTCACCACTGTTATGGTACTCCTCAGTTACTGCTAGGTGACTCACAAATGCTGTCACTTGTGTGAACTAACAAGTGGTCAGTGTCAGTCCTTTCTTGTTTCTAACATGCTAAAAGGAGTCACAAAAAGAGAGGAAAGATGTATGTGAGCCCAAGCCTTCAGAAACCTGGTTGCTGTGGTGGGGAGAAGTTATGAAACCACAGCCAAGTCACAGACACCAAAATGCCCCAGTGTGTTGAGGGGCCCACCTGCTCTGAGCTTTGGCTTTGCTCCCCTCTCCCAAGCAGGTAACAATGCTGTCTCAGAGGGCTCCCCCCACCAGTGTGCTCAGTGCTGTGCAACACCGGGAAGTTACAGCATGGGGCACTCACAGAGCAAAATTCAGTGTGAAACACACAACAGGGCAAATGGAAGCCATGAAATAAGTATGGGTATCAGTGTAAGCCTTAGGTCTAGAAAATAACTATATGGCACAAAACATTAACATCCTCTTCATATAAATTTCAGCCTCCCAGAGCTCAGCAACTCACTCAATTTCCTCACATGCTGACAAGGACACTTGTCTTTTAGGAAATAAATTGGGATAAAACCAGATCCCTTCCCCAGGTCTTATCAGCATAATTTTAAAACATGTTCATTGAAAAATAGTTCTGGTCTGCTCTACCAATAGATAAGAAATATATACATTTTCAGCTTGCTGCATTCCAGAGAGGCCTCAGTCTTGGGTCCCCTTTATGTAATGGTGCTCAGTAAGACATCAGCTGCTGGGCACATTATCTTGTGGGTTTGCTGTGACTTAGGAAAGGCACATACTAACATTTCCATTTTAATAAAGGAATCAGTTACCAAAAATGCCATTGGGGAAGGTAGTTCCAGTAATGGGGATTTAACAAGTTTCTGTAATTAACCAATTATCTTAAATATAATTCATTGGAAGTTGCATGTTCTCATTTTATTAACTTCTCCTCCCAGCCTCTGCTTTCCAACTAATTGTAATTGCAGAAAAAGATTGGAGAGGTAAGACCCAGCAAGACATACCTTCTGCAATTGCTGCAGTCTCAAGCACACTCCAGAGCTGACCCACATTGCACAACCAAGGAAAGCTGGAGGGACTCAGCTGCTGGCAGGTTTGTCCAGAGCCAGCTGCCATTACACAGAAGATGGGTAACTTTAAGTAGTAGTCTGAACATAATATTAAACTTGTGATGAACAGGCTCAAATCAAGGCAAGGCCTGGCAGCGTAAAGTCTCTGTGCAGAACAAGCCTTGTGTATTAAAGCATTCGGAATGCACTATTTGGAGGCATCAGAAAGTTCCTCCAAGACCCTGCTCTACCAACAGAGCATGTGCTCAATACACAGCAAAAATCAGCAAAGGCAAAGGGCAGTTACAGGAACCTTCAGTCACACCTTTTATTTGCCTGTTTGTGGGTCCTAGCTCAAATATTGAAGCCTGATGTATTCAAGGAGTGTAAGAGCTGCAGCTCTTCAGTTCTGCCTGAAAACCACTTAGAGAGAAAGAGTGCTAAAATCCCTTTCACAGCAAATTTTTCCTAAATTATCAGTTGAGTTCTCTGGCTCCTTTCCTTCTTAGGATTAAAGAAGGGAAAGCTGGTTTTGCTTCAGTTTCTGCTTATAAATCAAGCCATAAAATCTGTTTTAACATCTCTATGATCAGCAGGAAACCTACATTAGCTTTTTTAGGAACTGGCACTGCAACAGAGGCTTCTTACAACCTTAAAATCTTTAAAATCCTTCTTGGATTATTTCTTGAGAAGCAAAGACCTTCATTTCCAAGCTACAACAAAATGGAACTAGGTCCTGAGAACTACACTTTTGTAGTATGTCTGCAGATATTTTTTCCAATTCTGGATGATATGGCTTGTACACTTACATTGCTTTAAAGAGGTTTAAATTGTACAGTATAATAACATTTAGCAAATTATTAAGAAAGGGGGAAAAGTGTCACAAAAAATGTGCCACTTATTCTACATCTCTCATGTCTCTTCACAGTGCCAGACTAGAGTCAAGCTCAACAGGGTCTTCTTTCCCCACTGATTCCACCAAGCCCTTTCCCTTGGCTGTGGTTTTGCTGGACAGTGGGAATCTTGTTCAACCAGTCATGCACGGCACTAATTAGATGACGAGGCATTTGGCTATGTAAGAAACACATAAAATTATATGTTTCTTTTCTGTGTTAAGTAAAGGTGGCCTGTTCACCTGGTCCAGATCAGAATGTAATGGCCAAAAATTGACATTGACACAATGGAGCCGATGAACCCCTCCCTCCCAAAACCAATTCCAACTGTCCAGGGCTATGAAAGCTGGGATGGGGTCTATTTTACTTGATAGGTACAATGCACCGAGCTTTACTGGTAAATATATGTACAGTATCAACAGAAAAGGTAAGCACTCTGGACACCAGGGCCCAGGCGATCTTCCTTAGCCTCGATCTAGAGAGACCAAGAGCCAAAAGCAACTCAGAGTTCTTACAATATCACTTTCCCCACACTGCCATGGGAAACCCCACAAATTCTACTTCTGCAGTGTTAGTCAATTCTTGGATCTGCAAATGAAGGCACTGATATTTCTTAGTCTTCTCAGCAGCAGCATCTTTCAATGATGAGTTGCTCTGCTTGTATCTAACTGTAAATCAACAATGACCATTACCTTCTTCCGCTTCACAAAAATCAAATCTAGCTTAAACAGTTCATTCCCTTGATCTCTCATATGCGTCTCCTGGAAAACAGTCCAATCCTCTCACTTAGCCTCATTGCTAAGAGTCTCACAGATGGCATTGTGTCTTTTAATCCCAGCCTCTTGAGTAATTGGACAGTTCCACTAATATAGGCTACAGTCTCATAGACTGCACCACAATGTCTGCAAGATCAAACGCAGTCCTCACACCTACCCTGGCCAGGAATTCTCTTGTGGAGTAGACATTCAACCCCAATTAGTGGTGTAATCAACTACAACCTCAAGTAGTACCTCAAGTTCCAGTAAGGTATGTCCCTGTAGTGTGTTAACCATGCATTACTGATGTCATCATCCTCAAAATTCTCAATGCTATGGCCCTGGGCTACTAAATACATGTTTCCATTTATTAAAGTCACACTTCTGCCAATTAAATGGTCTCAGTGGACTCTAGGAATGGAGGCCTCCCATTCCAATACACCTTCACTACCAAGCACCAAACTCCCCAACTCTGGAACAGGCTCCCAAATTGACGGGATGGACTCTTTTGTACCCCTGGCTCATATCCACAATTTCTTAAAAAAACAACTCCAGCTGTTCCTCTCTTAAAAATGTCACCAGAGCCTCATCCAATGATTGAGCTAGTCTGTGCAATCTCTGCACTTGAATACTGGGAATAAGCACTGCCAACTTGATGATGCCTGGTCCATCTTCCTTAAAACTCAAATACAAGATAGCATCACAAATACTAGGAGGAAGGTGAAGCTGCTCTTTGACTGAATTTCTAACTATTAAGGCAAGGGATTCAAGGAGCCCAACATTGACATTGGTGTGGTCAGCCAGATATACCAGTCTCTGGATGGTGTAAATCCTGAGTATATCAACCTTCTGAAGAGGTTTAATAGGTGCATTCCCAATCCAATGGAGCCACTCCTCCAATTTCTCGGAAAGCCCAGTATTGGCAAAGCCAGTCCAGAGATCAATCCATGTGCCAAGATATTTCTCCGAGTTCCCTGGGTAACCTGTGTAATATTACAACCTATGTAATGAGCAAATAGCAGCAAAAGAAAGCAAATGGGAAAACCGTTTTGGTAGAAATTCATCTCCAGTAAACACCATGCAGGAGATAATTACTACTACTATTACAGAACTTTTACCTAATGATTTGGAATATTTCGCAAAGAAAATTCTAGTAAGAAAAGAATGAAATAAAACAAAATAATATTTCCCAGAGCACTGAAGGAAAGCCAGGGATAGAGGTTAGTCTCCTAAGGTTTTGAAGCAGCTTACTTTGGTACTCTGCCTTCTTTCTTAACTGCTAAGTTCAAATTATCCAGGCTCAGGTTCATAATCACCTTTGCCTTATTATATTTTTCCTAATTACAATACTGTTTAATATTGTTTTCAATGACTCATTCACCAAAGTGTATTTTCCTTTTGTTCAAAATCATTGATTTGAAGACTTCACTATTCCTCATTCATTGTTGAGTAGTCTTACCCTTTAGAAAGCCTCAGAGCACAATAGAGAAGAATACACAAAGGGAGGAAAAAAAAAAGACAAAAGAAAGAAAGAAGCAGTGAAAACTGAGTGATAAATCAAGACTAACAAGTGAAACATCAGCTAAAAGCCAGTTTATCCATGCCATATGTGCCAGTCAAACTTATGTTGCTTCTAGCCTAATCCTACCTAGAGATGCCTGCCTTTGTTTCAAGAAATGTGCCAATTTACTGAACCAATCTTGAGGGAAAATGCATTTCAAAGACTGAGAAAAAATTAAAAATAGCCTTAATAAGCAGCTCAAAATTGATAGATCTAAACCATTTATCTAAATGCAAATATGTCCACAGATACAGAGTACTGCCTAACATCAGGTACTTATTGTCTAAATCTGCAGTTATGCATCACAAGAAATTCTGTTCCCCCTGCAGATGATACCAGGCACACACAAAAACAGCAGAGGCCAGCAGCATTTTCTCACAGCAGGATTTCAAGGAGTAACTTTCATAAACCATTTGAAACTCTGTTAAACAATGATCACACTTGGACTCAACACTGAGCAAGTCACAGCAGACTGCACCTCATTAAACCTTACAGGCAGCTCTTGAGACCCTTTGCTTTTACCCAAGCAAACATCCACAAAACCATTCTTACTTTCCAGAAATTAACTGAGAGCATCACAGAGCTGGCACAATCTGGGCCAGGAGATTCATAAAAACCCTGGAAGACAACTTTATGGAACAGGTCCCAGGGGAGCTGACTGGGAAAGATGCCCTCCTTGTCAACAGAGTGAATCTCATGAGCAGAGTGGAGACTGGGGCTGACTTGGCCATGGTGAGCACAGTTTAAAATCTCTGGTGACAGGGGGAAAAGTGCCAGAAAAAACCTCAGCTCTTGACATGAGGAGAGCAAACCTCAGGCTGCTCAGAGAATTAGTAAGGTCCCCATGGAAAATGTTTTGTGTGAGTAACTTGAAATGCATAATTTCTCACTGCTCAGGAGAAAGCAGTAATTTTAAAGTGACACGGGGAAAGGCAATCTATAACAATAAGGAGGCATTTGCATTTTGTGGTCTACCCAAAAAACCATTCAAATGTAGGCACTTGATAAGAATTTTTTCACAAATTATGTCCAGCACCAATCCAATTGCCAATTAATTAACATGCACTTGGAAAGTAATGCTTCTTTTGTACAGAATTTTAAAAAAAATATAGATAGGGAATAAAACAGCTGTAGCTGAGAAGCTCAGTACAGCAGATTTAATAATCTTCACTCAGATACATTATAAAACTATTAAATATCTGCCATTCAGGTAATTATTGGAGGTTTGCTATATGTTTTACTGTCTTCAGGCCAAGACATGAGGAAAAGGAAAGGGGAAATAAAAACAAAAGAGGAGGGGAAGTTAATGGATCCAGCCAAAGAGCTCTTCTTAGTAATTAGGCCTAATTAGAAATTTGTCTGCTCCAAAGAACAGAAACCTGAAGCTCTATTAGTAATGAGACATCTAAAGTTTCTAATTAACTGAAAACAAAAACACCACCCTTTTCACATTGTTCCTTCTTGTCACACAGTCATGGTTTTCAAATTACTCTCTGAAGGATGGATTTGTGCATAACATAACAGAGAGAAGAACAAGGAATCTTTAAAATAATTCCAGTGATTCAGAAAACAGTTTTGCTCGTCCAGATATCCTCTAGATATCCTTTACCTACCTTAAACCTGCCCAGATTCCAATGCAGATGTGCAGACTTTTTATGCATACCTTCACGTGAGAGGAAATAATCCCAGTCTGTGAGGCAAATGCAGAAAAATATTTTAGGGGTTTTTTGGGTTTTTTTCTCATGAGTAGTAAGCTGGAGCAGAAGGCTGCATAGCTGAGGGCTGACTTCTTGTGCTGCTTTTGCATTCATTTATCTTTTGGTATGGAAGCAATATCCTGTAAAGACCTTGGCAGCTTCCTTTAGACCCGATAAAAACCCAGCAGTGGTTAATTTTTAATACTGACACATTGTTAGACCAATAAAAAAGTTAGATGCACCTTTGTAAACACACATGTAAAGACGAAAAATCCCCGGGGATCTCTCTTTTCCTTCCAGCCTGAATACATGCAACAGGCTGCCCTAGGCCCCGGGAGCAGCTAGGGGCCAGGCCAGGCCCGCTGCTCTGTGGCCACGCAGCCCTGCGGGGTCAGGGATGGATGCCCACAGCTGCTGGGCAGGGGGTGGGGCAGCCATCAGCGTGTGTAGCTGAGCCCAGGGAGGCTGATGAGGTCCCAACCATGCCCCTGCTCCCAACAAAGCCACTGAAGAAACCTCCATTGTAAAGGCCTGGAGCCACATGAGATCATTCGGCTGAGATCAAGATGTGGCTCTGCAGGTCTGGGGCAAGATATTAATACTTACAGTGCACAGATGAAACCTGCAAACATCAATTCTCTCTCAAGCGAAAGTAAAGGACAGAGTGAAGACATGTAGAGGACAACCTGGAGACACCAAAGTCAGTAGGAAAGAGTCAAACACCAGATAGGAGGAGAAATGATGAGACACCTTAGTTTTGGGCTGAAAATTTCCTGTAAAGCTACGGTGACGATATAATTGGTACATCAGACTCTTTTTCCCTTTTACTCATGGAATGCATTTGAGGCAGGAGGCAGTATTCTAACCACAACCATGAGCAGAGGCACCAGTGCTGAAGCAAGCAGAGCTGAAACAGTTGTGATTTGATGAGAAGCTGGAACAGAGAGAAAGAAAAGAGTGATGAAGACCCTTTGCCCTCAGTAAAAGAAGAGGAAGACCTCTGTTCCCAGAGATGAAGATGATCTCAGAGATAAATAAAGAGAACCTTTGATTTTGAACAGCTCATCCTTAAAAGAGTATCCCATAAGTTGACATGGTCCATGAAGGTGGCTGTGAGAAGGCTGTGAAAGATGGGAAGAGCTTAATAGATGCAGATTTCTTGGATAGCTGCTATTTGTGGAAATTGAAACCACAAGAGAACTGTTTCTTGTGGAGAAGTCTCCATGGCATGGCAAGAGCGACTCCTCTCCCCAGGTAAACTGAAGAAAGACTATTCTATTCTAGAGGTGGTAAACAGACTGAAAATTTTAGGTTTTCTCTCTCTACATTGTTGGTGAGAAAGAAGAGTGTTGGGGGGAGGAGAAGTGTTCTGAAGTTTTTATTCTGATTCTTAGTATTTTAGTTCTGTTAATAACGTTTTTCTTTATACCCTTTAAAGTTTGAACCTGCTTTGCTCTTCTCCTATCTTGCAGCAGAAAGTAAGTATATTCCAGCACTAGACTCACCCCATGAATTGGTGCATTGGCCAGGAAATCTCAAATCCACGGACCAAAACCACTACACTCCTGTATGAGGTATTTTCAACAGCATATTAACATCCTTTCTCCTCATACCTCTGGGAGTGCATAGATGTCACTTTCTTTAACAAGAGAATTGCTTCTTACACTTCTGCACTCTACATGGGAATAAATGTTGGGAGTTTCCAACTGAAGCCAGAATGCTGAGAAGTGAGAGACCTGCTACGAACACCATCATATTAGTCGCTGCCCGCAGAAGCCCAACTCGGAGGGGATCATAACCCAAACCTCCACTTCAGCTTATGTCTGACTTCAGAAGTATTACAGTAGAGAAAAAATCTTCCATGTTGTTGAAAATGGCACTTCTAAGTTTTGCAAAGAACCTCACTATGTGGCAAAGTCTGAGCCAGGACATTTCTATACTTGATCTCTTTGCTGATGTTATCAGCAAGAACAGGCATTACATCCAGCTGTGAAAGCAGAAACAGAAGAGCTCCCCAGCCAGTCACAACTGGAGCAAGACTATCTTATTTCACAGATGGTAAATCCAAGTTATTGTCTGGTAATGAAAGAGCCAACATTTAATCTATCCTGAACAAGGACTGTTGAAACCAGGATGTCTGTCTCTACTATATGTCCATCGGAAACTAATCACGTGCAGAGAGAGCAAACCTCATTCCCCATTATAGGCAGCACACAGAATAACAGAAGCTTGTAAACTTCCTTTTCCCCCCTGCTAGAACAATCATGAAGTCATCCTTACACTTCTTATTTCATCAGACTATATCAGAAAATATTTATTCCAAGAAAAATATAACATTCACTTTAAGTTCTTTCTTCTGTTAAATACTTGATTTTGCAATTTCATGTCCTCATTCTTTTAGTGAGGCATTAACATATTTTTTTCTTACAATATCAGAGACCACCCGATGTTAGGAAGATAATGGAAAGCTCTGCTCAGAGCTGGGTTAATCACAGCAGGGCAGTTTAGAGTCAGGTCTGGGCTATTTCCACACAGACTCCACAACCCATCAGATCAGCCTGTTCCAGTGTTGGATCTAAAATGTGCTCAAGCCAACAAGCAACCTTCTACTGACTTCAACACCTTGTGAGTTACCCTGCACAATGACACTCATAATTTACAAACACTCTGGAAAGATCATGGAGATATTTTTGAAATCAAGTGCTTCTACCTTCTGCTTCATAAGAAAGTTTGATGCAGTGGTATGGGAAGTGCACATAAATCATTCTAAGCAAATTGGAGTCAAACAGCTTGATGTCTTTATCAGTTTTCCATGTCTCATTGAAAACCAAAAACCAAAAATGTAGGTCTTTCAAACATACTCTCATAACTCTCAACTCCAAAGAATTTGTTCACTGTTTTATACTAAATTTATCTATATATACTTTGGTTTAAGGACTTGTAATAACATTTAATAAAAAGGCCTTGGCTTACAGCAGATTGTCACTGTAGTAATTCAGCAAGGGAATAGAATTTTTAAAAATAGCAGAAAAGTTACACAGATTATACAATCATGTAATGACAACAGTCTTCTGCAAATTGGCATGGTACTCTTTCAGCTAACTAAAAAACTCCTCCACCAACTTTTCACTATCTACAACAAAAGCCCAGAGCAGGGTTTGGGGACTGGGAAGGGACCCCTTCACTGAAAAGGGCAGCAGAAATAATGAAAAAAAAGTCAAAGAAAATTTGTACTTCACAGCAACTAATTTTGCCAAAACATGGAGACTTTCTCACCTCCCCCAGCCCTACACTTATGTCCCTAAGTCTCTTATACAAGTGGTTTTTGCTGCCCTACCTTCTGTGCCTCCAGTGAGTCATAGCCCACACTGGTCTATGCATTTGTAGCAGCAAGAAAAGCTAAAATTCGTGGTTAAATCCAGGAGGTTTGGTGGGGGAAGTGAACTGTAAGGGCAAAAGTGGCTTTGTGCCCTTTTGCTTCTGTTTAGAGACTGAGGAGACAAGCACAGGCTCCTGGTAACCCTGATTTTGCCTGATCAGTCTAAGGGAATCTGTTCCAGGTTTCTGGTGATTCAATATATTAATTCTGTTCTCTACCTCTTAGAAATGGAGTAACCTCTACAGTCTTACAAAATGGAACTATTGTGGGAAAAAATATACACTTAAAATGATAAAAGTGAAAATCTGTTCTGCAAGACAGCTCCTCCCTCCCCAGGCTCAGGACACAGTCACAGCGACAGCAGAGGCAGAACAGCCAGGAAAGCCCTCGCGTTCCTCGGGCTCTGCTGTGCTCTGAGGGCAGAGCCACTCAAAGAAAGCCATTTTCCAGACCTTTCCCCCATCCTCCCGCCTCTCCAATCCATTCTATTCCTCCCAACTCCTATTTTACAGGGGACTTTAGATGAAAATTTTGCTACTTATTCCCAGCAGTGTTAACAAACATTATAGCCATGTCAAATACAGCATGGGCAAAACTCAAGTGTAGAAATGAGGTCTGGGGAAGGGTCTAATGAAGTCTCTCTAATGAAACTCACAAGGTTTGACATTCTGTTTGTACAGTTCTTGGTATCCTCTGAATGCTCAGCAATGCATTCAGGGTTTTTTCTCTAATTAAAAACCAAGTAAAAGTGGTACTTATCAGACAAATGATGGTTTAATTATAAGAAGACATTTTATAAGTAAGACACAGCCATAAGAAGCAATTACACCTTCAGAGATCCTGAAAGCTGTGGTCAGTCCTTTTACAAAGGAGGCTCAATTTTGGAGTCCTTCAGCTCATTTTATTAGTCAGCTTGCGCTTTCTTACACAAGAAAATCTGTTCCACACATGGAGAACTGCTACAAATAAATCAATATTAAGCTCACCTGT
The DNA here is from genome assembly GCA_013396955.1 of Regulus satrapa. NCBI lineage: Eukaryota > Metazoa > Chordata > Aves > Passeriformes > Regulidae > Regulus > Regulus satrapa. The sequence continues at coordinate 141,453 of VWZN01017005.1, read as the reverse complement.
CCAGTCTGGATAGCTCACTTTTTTTTTCTTACCACATCTCCTAAACAGTTAGTAAATGCACAATACTTTGAAGAGTTTTTTTCTTTAAGAAAAGTTTTCTGCCTCAGCATATTCAAGTTAATTATTCTGTAACACTCAGGGGTCAGGAGAAACACTCTCACAAGTAGCATGATTAAAAGTGAACACAATAATAGTGCCCTGCAAGCTGTAGCTTTAACTAGATTTCTTAACAGCATCAGGTTGAAAAGGTTTCATTTGGATTTTGCTGAAGGAAAAATAAATGACAGACAACATGAGAAAAGAAAAATGGATCCAGATATGTAGATATTAGATACAGGTTTTGCTCCCAGTTTGCCTACTCACCTCACAAGCAACATCAAGTTGCATCAACAAACAAGTCACTTTTGTCTTCAAGCAGCTCAAACATCAATCCTAACAATCACTTACTCATGCCAAAAACTGCGTTACTCTTGAACTGATCTTCACACTGTACAGAACTATTGCTAAAACCTTCACTAAAAATGAGAATGGATTTCAATTTCAAGAAGGGCACAAAACCTCAAATGAGACAAGATGCTATAATTGCCAACAGGTATGAAGACATGAGTATAATTAAAAGCTTTCATTTACTAAGTACTAGTTATATGGTCCCAGTAGCTATAATGAAACACTGGAGCCACAGTTTGAGTGATCTCTTTTCAGACCCTTTGCTGATCTATGCTTGAATTTTTATAGGTAAAATACCATAGCTCCAGCTTCAAACAGATAGAACAAGAACTTGCAGTTTCTCTCTGCAGATCTCAGCTGTCAATTGCACATCTTGGACCTGCAGACCTGAACTTAGTTGCTTCTTTATTTTTAGATGCTTCAGTTCTTTATTACCTACATTATCCTTCTGCAGTTCTTTGTTACCTGTGTCATAAAGGAAAAACCAAGCAAGAACATCGGTCTGAGGACACAGGTACTGCACTTTTGCCATCAATGCATTGCTGTGAGCAACCTTTCCAGGCAGGACAACTGCATACTAAAGATTTGTAGAATCCAAATATACTAGAAATGAGCAGGCTTATTGAAACAGAATTCATGCTTTATTTCATGCATAATTCTATTATCAGTTTTCCTGAGGTCTATGATTAATTTGAATGCTGAATTATTTGATGGCACTGAAATGAGAAATCGGGTTGTTTGCTACTTCTGACAACAGATAAATTTGGATTTTGGAATACTTCCATTCATTGCGACAGCAGAATAAGCTTTGATTTGCCTTTTAATCAAGTTTATATAGAACATACATTAAACAAAGAAAGTTACATCTCTTGAGGGAAACTGCTAAGAAAAACATAGAAGTAAAAGCTCTAGAGATTAAAAGTCTTTCATTTATCCTCAGAGGAGGCACAAAGAGCACATCTGTGTTGCACCTCCAGCCAGAGCTGCTACCTGCACTATCCCTGCTCTTGCATTTCCCCCGTGAGGTTTCTACACCTGCCATCGTTAAGCAATTTGGTTATACATTATACGTAGAAGAGGTTTTGATACTTTTGTTCACATTAAGCCATTTCATTTAAAAAACCCTCATGTTTACCAGATCATTAAAGCAAATACAGATTTTAAGACAGCTGTCAGGTCACTAAAGTCAATCCCCCTTACCCTGCACAGAACATTGATAGCATTTGGGCATTTTCCTTCCCCTCTTCCTTCAAAGCTTTTCTGATACTATATTGCTGCATCACAGGGTCTTTTGGTTAATTGCTGTAGGAGCAGAAACCAGCAGTTCCCATGGCATGGCCATCAACTAACACCCAGCAGCAGCGAGCCAGGCCCTGTGCACACACATTCAACAGGAGCAGCAGTGTACTGAGGGTGATGAAGAAATTGCTGCTGCAGAGGGGAACATTTCTGCCAGGTGAAGACCACAAGTATGGGTTTTGTGCTCCCATCCCAGGCAATATGCAATGAGCATAGATGCATGCAGTGCATTTCCCAGCTCAACTACAAGCCACACTAGAAAATTATACGTGCTACTTTCCCATATCCTAAGTGTGCTCTGAGAGGTGTTCCACACTGCAAAATAAAAATGCTAAGTTTGGAACTGACCTGCTGTTGTGGCTTGACTGCAGTGAATAGCTCAGTCTCATGCTCCCCCTCAATGAGACTGGGGAGAGAACTAGAAGCATAAAGTGAAAAACTCATTAATTGAGATAAAGTTTAATAGCCCTGGTCAGGGGTGAATAATGCTTCAATTTGCATCACTCATCTTGGGGTTTATTTATTTTTGTTAATTTCCTTTGTGTGATCATTTATATTTTTAAAGGATTTCTGACAACATATATACACACAGAGGAATTCTACTGTATGTTTGTGAAAGCTGAATTATTTCATTTTCTATTACGCTTAAATGGCTAGACTTTTTAAAGGTATTAGACTTGGCAACTTATATTTTGTGACTTTCATTCATGGTCAGTTGAACTCTATCAGTCCCTCTCAGTGCTTCAAGAGAACAGTTTTTGGTTATGTTCGCATATAATTTACCAGAATTTCAATTAATTTCCTGATATAACTTACTTCTCACACTTCCTAGAACAAATGCTTTTCACACTCCTGCAAAAACACAGAGGCAGCAGTCCATCTACCTGCAGTTTCTGCGTCATATGCACCTTGGCTAGAAAGATGGTCTATTCATCTCTGGACAATAATGAGCACTTGTCATGCTCTAAGGAACCAAGAAATAAGTTTGCTTGGTGACAACTCTGCTGCAGCATTTGCAATGCCATCTGCAGGAAAGCTTTCCTCAGCTCAGACCAACCATCTAGGAGCCAAAACCTTGCATCACTCTGGAAAGGCATTTAGCCCAGGGTATTCATGGGTTATTACATCTGCAGCAAGGAAAACTCAAGACTACATTATTTTCCACTACACAGCTGAAGAGGAGGGTTCAGATGTCAACTGTCATTAAAATATCTTTAAAAGATGTGTTCAGTACAATTGTCTGAAATTCAAAAGATAAGGCTTCTCAGCAGAAATAAACATTGTGATATATTTTTAAATTGAATTTTGGGTGGATTTTTTAAATGTAAACTTCTCATCAAAACCTTAATTCTCTAATACATTTCACAGTTCAGTCATGCTGAGAAGTACTTTTTATCTTCTAAACCTCCAGAGACTGTTGGGCTGAAAAAAATACATAGAATTTGGTTTTAACTGTTTCAGCACATTGCCAGAGGGATTTCCCTGATTCCTAAGCAGCAGCCACTTAAGCTGGAAAACAAAGTAAAAGTAAAAATCCAAGTCATTTAACCTTCACTGTTATTTTAATCTAAATGAATCAGTTCAATTTGAACAGTTAATGAAGGCTCTCTTTTGTGTCTTTCAATTGCATTACCATGGCAGTTGCGGTTTAACTTGATAAGTAATAAAGACAAGGTTTGGAGAACCTAGAGCAGAGGGACCTTGAAGGATTTTGAGCAGAGATGGAAACAGAGCAAGGACAAGGACTTGTTTTATTCTCCTCCAAATCCTCAGTCTTACATAATATACAGCTAATTTTACAAAAGCAAAGAATCCTAAGGATTAATAAAATAGTAATGGAAGTATTTCTATCTCACAATTTTTCCCCTAAACAAATTGCTTACTTTCACAAGGGACAACCATGCAGCTAAATGTATTACTCCATTCATACTGCTTTGCTTCCCTGCCTTTTTCTGCTGCTAGATTCTTTGGGAACAGAACAAGCTGACCTCCCATAGGGCACTCAGAGCAGGCTGCTAATATTTAGTCTGAAGTAACGTCTACTTTTCACTTCAGCTCCAGAGTACTCCTGCTCTCTGCAAGTCTGATCAACCTGTGAAGCTACACAAACTCCCCAGCAAGCAACTCAAAATTCTGATAGATCAAAACAATTAGAAAGTCTGTTTACAGCTAAAGAAGCAATACAGAAAAAGAAATTCACAAAAAGCTGTTTCAGAAGCACTCAATAGACTTCAAAAACAAAAGGTTTTGAAAGCCACACATAAAAATCTCTAGTCTGAAAACACCTGGAGAAATAGACTACTAAATAAAGAGTATTACTTGAGAATAAACAAGACAACCATACCTGAAACAGCTCTATTGCACCTGAGTGCTCTTCCACGCTATTCAAGGGTCAGGATCTGGTATCAGCCCCTTGTGCACCAGAGCTCAGCTCAGCTGCTCACCTTGAGCAGCAAGTGCCTCTCCTTAGAAGGGGCCATGCTTCACAGAAAAGCACTTTTTCCAAGAAGAAATGTCACATAGTGAATGAATCCCAAAAGTAAGACTAACAGTATATTAGCAAATTTTTATCAAATATTTACTAGCATTCAGCAAAGAGGTATATGTACTCCCAAAACATGCATAGAAACATGCTGTAATTCAGCTGTTCATTAACCTGGAATATATCTACCAGGTTTAATGGAACCAGCTGCAACTAAACTCTGAACAGGTGGGCTGAGTTATGGGAATTATTTCTTACGGAGTTACTGCTCATTGGCGACGTGGCCTCCCTCTCCGCACGGCTCTGCAGCTGAGCGGCGCGGGGGCCGGGGAGGGAGCGCTTGGTGCAGGTGCTGCTCCTGCCCCGGGGTCCTGTCCTGGCCCTGGGGATGCTGCCCCAGCCCCAGCAATGCTGTCCTTGCCCGGGCTTGCTGCCTGCCCGGCCCGGCACCCTGCAAGACCTGCCGGCTGTCCGGCCCAGCCCTTCCCTGTCCGTCCCAGCCCCCTCCTGCCCTGCCCTGCCCTGCCCTGCCCGGTCCAGCGCTTCCCTGCCCGGCTCTGCCCTGCCCAGCCCGGTCCAGCCCCGCCCGGTCCCCCCGTCCCGTTCCCCTGGCAGCGCTGCTCCCCCCTCGGGCCAGGCTCGGCTGGTGCTACAGTCCTGGGAAAGGCTCTGCCTCCGAATCCGAGGCTTCCCACAGCACACACAGAAAATAAAAACATTACATGAGGAAGGAATTAGTGTCCCTTATCTCAAACACAGTTTTCTCTTTTAATTCACCTGCTATGCATGAACTGAGATAAAATGCTGACAGGCCGGGAAACCAGTGCCTACATGAGCAGTTTTCATGTTAAGCAGATCCTCAGAAACCACCAAAAACCTAAAAGGAGCTGGCACTGTCTGGTATTGAAAGTTGGAGTTTTCTTCAGTTTTGTTTGTTGGCTTTGAGAGGAACTTTTTCTCCCTAATTACGTAGAAGGTTAAACCCAGTCATTTTAATGAAATAACTTGACTTTAGGAGGTACCAAAATCCATAAAATTACTGGAAGGTACAGGACTTCAGAAAATCAGGTTATTCCTTTTCCGGTCTAGCTGTTAAGATGAATCATTTTTAAAAATAATTTTCTTTGAGTTTCATCAGCAGCTATTTTGGGAAACATTTCATAGTCTGTCCTGACAGTTGATCAGTCCAAATCAGTGTTAAACCTGTCAATTTCACCAACACTGCATTCACTCCAAACAGGAGAGTGAGCCTCTTTTGTATTTATTCACTAAGCATAGTTCTTTTAAGGTGATGCTTTGACTTGTGATACAACACATGTGCTAGAGATTAACTGGAAACTCCTTTTAAACAATCAGTATTCTGTGTGATTGTATCAATGATCAAAGACACAGAGAAATTCTGCTTATTTATTAATAAGCCAGGCTTTAAACCACAAATATGGAGCAACCAGAAATAGGGAGCTGTCATTCATGAAACATAAATCAGCATTTTCCATTTCTTTTCCCACCCAGTTAATTGCAAACAGTAATGAACCATAGACAAAAACTCAGTGGCTTTTTTTGGGAAAAATTCAATGCCAAAATGGCCTATTTAACCAATTGGTGGTAATTGTGTAAAGAACATTATCTAAACTTCACTTTTCTGAGCAATTATTGTAACAGGGAAAGGATAAAACTAGGGAAGAAGCGAGAAGGAATTCAGGATACTTTAAAAAAAAAAAAAAAACCTGCAAGGGAAATTAAAATTCCTAGTCTCACCTATATCAATGTTGATATTTACAGCAGATTCTCCAAGCTGTGTAATTTTTTAATACATATCACTCAGATTCAAATATTTACTCTTAATGGACATTTTTCCTTGAAAGATGCTTAAATGTGTATGAAAGCAGAAGGCTGTAAGTTAACTGCTATTGTCATTGCTACTCAATTACTGCCTACACAAAACTGTCATGCAGTGAAGGCAGGAGAAAGAGAAACACCACCACTGATGGTGAATTTCCTGGCTTTTATCACTGTGTCAAAACATTATCATTCTGTAATCACAGGCTTTCATGTAAAACAGCTCAAATGGCAGCAAAATCCCAATGCAAAGCATTTTTGAATATCAGCTTAGTGATGGTAAGGAGCAGTATCAAGCACACCTTAAATTTAGTAAGCAGGTACTTAGAGGAAGTTCCAGCCTGATCACAGGCCAGGCTCTCCACAGCATGGCCCTTCTGGAGGCTTTGGAGGATCAGCACTCTGCAGGCAGCAGGAGGGTGGTGGGAAGGCCCTGTGCACCCATCCTGTACCACGGCACTTCCTCTCCAACATTTGGGGGACCACGAGTCCTGTTGTTCATCAAGAACACACAAACCCAAGTTCAAACTGCTTTCCTTTGCTTCACATTTCTAAAGCTCTTGCCAAAAGATATCTTTGGCTTTATGAATATTACAATTACAATACATCTCTATTACATGTTGAACCCAACCAACAATGCTGAAAGAGACCTGGACCAGAGTACCTCTTGGAGTGAGACATTCTCCTGGGAAAGGGGAACCCACGCTCAAATCTCACTTCAAAAAGAAAGAATTTTGCCCCCAAACCAGACTAGTGCTCCAGCCTCTTGGACTAGGAGTTTCTTCCTCGGGCTCCCCAAATTTAGCTCATGTTTTCTTCAGCACCTGCCAAAACTCAATTTTTTCTATTCTGTGAAATACCTTAATGAGCTCAAATGAAATATGTTGTGTATTTATCTCCCTAACAATTTTTTAAAATTAAAAAAAATTTTTTTTGCTAAAACTAGTTATTTAAACATATTTATAAATGAGTTTCACCAATATGCTGCATAAATATTTTAACTGAAAAGATCCAACACCAATTCCACATTTTAAATCCCAGTGCCATGTTTCCCTCTGAATCACAACTCATCTCTGAAACACATGAGACATACAGACAGTGCAGGGCAGAAGACATCCTATTATGACAGCAGGTAATGACACATTGATGCATTATTACAGCAGTAAGTCCACAGCTTAACCAAAGCTGCTCCCATTGAAGAGCAGCACCTCTCCAACTGCGTGTGATCACAACCTTCCAGACACAGACACTCCTATACGGCACTTGCAAGCCCTCAGGTGGGAAGCCAGATTAGTACTTTAATGCCATTAGGGGAGCACACACCTTTACCATACCTCTGTTGTGATAATGAGCGACGCAGGGACCCAGGCAGGTGCCAAGGAGTGCTCTTGGTTGCCAAAACCTGGCCTTTTAAAACAGTTGGTTATCAGTTTACATCATTTTAAGGCACAACAAGCCCAAGTCAACCAACTACCATCCACCACGATGTGGACACGCAGCAGTCTCTGCAGCACTTCTCTCACACCTCTCTACCCCCACTCCAGCTGAGTCACTCTCCCACAGCTCCCTGTACTTCGCCTGAGTAGCAGGATGGAGCCATGTCACTGGGGCTTCTCTTTACAAAGCGTTACCTGTCAGTGACCAGACCTCTGCCCACGTGCAACCCTCACACAGGAGGCTCTGTTACTGCCTGCACAACTCCGTGCACGTCCTGTTTGGATTTGTTTCCTGCAGAAACACTGCACTTCCAGCAGAACTGCACTGAGACACGGGATCACTTCTAAGCAGCAGAGTTGTAACAGAGGTATATGCCTCAGCAGCTCCTTCCCCTCAAGTCACTCACACATGATTCTTTCCCTGGAAATTAAGCATGAAAGCGTGGGAAACTATTCACAGCTTGATAACTGCATTTCTGCCAGCCAAAACACTAGGACTGTGTGAATACATAAATCTTATTTACAAATCAGGCTGTTGGAAAACCTGGATCCAAAAGGAGGCATCGGTGTGTTTTCTGTGCTACAAGTAGTCACAACCTTGCCTGAAATGGCTTGCTTCTTTAGCTAGTGGACAACAGTAATTTATGAAAATTATTTATTAGATATTTGCATCTTAAAAAAAAAAAAAGTACATAAATTTACAATTTTTTTTTTCTTCTGAAATGTTCAAGGGGTGTCTCTGGGTCAAATTACAAAACTGTTACTCAACTCCCTGGCTGTGGAAAGCAGAACAGGGGAGTTGCAGTGCTGTACAACTCCCAGGCTGGGTGGTGGAGCGCAGCCATTTCTCCTTGAAATGTCAGGATGAGCCTCCCCATCCCCAGCTAAGAGAACAGAGGTGTGTGACTGATATATTCCTCACTGGTCTTACAGGCAGCACTGCGATTTCCACAGTACCTGCTGGAGCACCAAAGAAAACCAAATCATACAACCCTAAAAAAAGAATTCAGCCAAATGACTCAAGTTTTGTATTAAATGCAGCTAAGAGCAACCTTCCAATGTATTCACTGGCTTATAGCAAGCACTACAAAATCGTTGGAGTATGCTATACACAGATATTGAACCATGCCAACACAGCATGAATTAGGGTTTAGTTACCATCTCATTGAAATACATAGAATTGACATGGATTAATTCCTTGGTGTGCTTTCACAATCCCAGCTTTTATGTTGATGCTACAGAAATTTTACATGACTAAACAAATATCAAGTCTAAAATCCACATTTTCAGACTTTTTTCCCCCTCACTTAGGACCAAATTTTGTCACAATACTGCATGTACTAGAAGATCTTGGCCAGGTGAATAGCTGCGATCAATTTTATTGTAAGAACCACCTCTTTGTTTGAAATAATTCTTTGACTAATAAGTAATTTACTTATTATTAGAAGGGATGACAGGCACCAGAGCTGCACCTTATTTTTTAAAGCAAAAATCTTGAATGGCACTTTTTTTTTTTTTTTTGGAAGTTAACATTACTAGAAGAGCAAAGATTTCATTTATAACTTGATAATGAGAGAAAGCCTGATATCTTGCTATCCATAGCCAGCCTGATCTCATGTGTATTCAGTTTATAAGTCAGTGTTAGGCTTTTCCCTACAAATTGGATCTCGTAACCTCAACAGCTCTCAATCCTCACATCCCTTCTCAATATAAAGGTTTGGGGATTCTGTTCACATGGAATCACAGACTGATCACTTGGAAATTATTCCCATCCAGTGAATATCCCCACACTTTTCAGGCACAGCTCCTTTGGTTGTATGCTAAGGCATGTTTTGAAATGCACCTTGCTTTTGAAGAAATCAGTGGCAAACTATTGATTAGGAAATTTGGGAATTAATTTGGAATAACTGAAACTGAATTTTCCTTCCAGCATTGTATCACAAGTTTAACATTATTTCGTGTGATGCTTATGATGAACACCAACATACTAAAGATTTTTTCTCTTTGAAGCAAGGAAAGCCAGTTGTGGTTTAGATCAGCAAAGAAGAGGGGCAACAGTTTTGCTTTGCCTGTATGCAGAATTTCTTGTCTCCCTTTTAAACTGTCTTTATCTCAACCCAAGAGTTTTCAGCTTTTACCCTCTGATTCTCTCCCTGATTCTCCTGGTGGAGGAGTGAGAGAGAGGCTGTATGGGTTTGGCTGCTGGCTGGTGTTAAACTACAACACAGCTGAAATGCAAATCTTCTGAGTTAGGTGTAAATCTAAACACTTTGGCTTGAGTAAAAAAACCTCACCACTCTGCAGAACTAGAGAAACAAAGTAAGATTATGTTTGCTACAATACACTGCTGGAACCAAGCCTGTTTTAAGTGATTAACAAACAATACATGGTGCAGGGTCTGGAAAGAACCTCCCAAAGAGAAGAAATAATTCACAGCTTTATTTGGGTGGGGGAGGGGGGCGGAATTTTTGTTTAACCCTACCATTTCTCTTCCCCTGTGGTTTCCTGTCCCTGCCTGTGGCTGTCACTGTAAGAGTCACCAAGAAGAAACACCTGGCATATAGCTGTGCCCTGCAGAGGAGCAGTGGGCACACAGCAGGCTTGCAGCCAGGGCACAGTTGCCGGCAGCTTGCATTTGCCAACTGGCGTGCTGGCTCTCTGCTTGGCTATTCCTCCCACCTCTCTTTTCTCTTTCCACTGCTTTTGTCCTTGTTTATAGAGAAGGGTGCTGTCACATCACTTCACTTTTACTTAGAGGTTGCTTTCTAATTTGCATGCATGTGTATCTGCGCAAGGGCATGGCGTGCAGTTCAAAGCTATTTTCTCCCTTTCAAAGTAGACCTTGTGAGTAAGTTGTCCCAAGTCTGACGTGCACCAGGCTTTTACTTTTGTTCTTGATTGAGTACTGCTGCGCTATATTCTTTTTAAAACTACCTATTTTGGGAGAGGCGCATAATTTAATATGTTCAATAGTTTCCTTGTCAGGAATTCATGTACAACTTCCTTCATCTTGCACTCAGATGTTTGATATTCCACAGTAATTGGATTTGCTGCATCTGTGTTTACTTTTACGACCTACAGTAAATGCTGCTTTTTTAGCCAAGGACTGTTAAAGTTTTTGCTGAAGCCTACAGTCGTCTACCCTGCAGGTTTTTTGAGGCTTGCAATTCAGTTTTCAAGCAATTCAGAACTCTCTTCTGAAGGGTAATTAATGTACAAATTACTATAGTCTGAACACTGCATTAAGCAAAAGCTCTTCCCATACAAGAGCAACAGTGTAACCCTATTAACCTGCTCTTTGACCAGATGCACAGCAATTCACTTGATTATTATCACTGGGCCAAATATCCAAGCAGAGACAAGTGAGAAAAGCTTTTCTCACTGATATTGCTCTGAAGCCTATTCATAGGCAGAACTGACCTCCCCATTGAAAACAAAATGAGAAACCTGAAAATACAGTGCAGGAGAGATCTTCAAAACCTTCTGCATGGTCAGCACCAATGTCCCAAGGAACTTAGACCCAGGAAACTAATCTAGGACTGCAAAAAACAAACTCTATGAAGAGGAGAGCTGTAAGACATCTGAAGACTAAATCTATCATCTCTGCCTGTAAAATGAAAATCCAGACAAACTTCTGTGCAACCACAGTTAGACATCTACAGACAAGTGGAAGGCTGTCCCTTACTGCCATGAGGGATGTCATCCCATGGCTAGGAAAGCAGGCTCTGTGCTTCTGCCAGCTCTGTTATGTCATTACTCAGGTCTTTACTTTGGAATCAGTTTCTTTTCCCACTGAATAGATGTGGGAGAATCAAGGGATGAAGGCAGAAGAGGAGAAAGTCCAAGAAAGAAAGGCCTTCAGGACATCATTAACGGGCCACGCTTTTTAGTTTGTCTCTGATGTTTGCATTGGTGATACTCAAGTTTCTCCTACAAGTCCCATCGCATTTGTTTTCTTTATTCTCAACAATATGTGTGTGTTGTGTCAGGAGTTTTCTTTTCTGCTCAGGATCAATGGTAGCTCCTTTCAGTCTTTTCCTTTTATATTTAAAAAGCCCAGCTGGGAGTTCTAAGCAGCTGAGATCAAGAAGTTGCTTTTAAAACCAAGAAGCAGAAGTGAAAACAGCTGCAGGGAGTACTACTAAAACCTTCAAAAGGTGGAAGGGAGCAGAAATGCTTCAGTACAGCCAGCTGATTCCTAGTGTGTCCATGCAGGATGCATGTGACTGTGCCTGGGTGGCTTTTTCTGAGCAGGCCTGACAACAGTTTTTCCCAAACATCTTTGCAGGGACAAGCAAGTGTTAGAAACATGAAGAACCTCACTGTTCTTCAAACCCTCTGGTCTGCAGGGAGTCTCAACATAGGATCTTCAAGCTTTATAAAACTTAACAGAAAACTTGAGGAAAGCAAGTGTTGGACAGTAGGTGAAGGACAGAGGACAGTGAGCTGATGGCCAACAATAGCCAGTGCTCCTCCAGACATGGAGAAAAAAGCTAACATGCAATCCTGCTAGGAAACAAACTTAGGAAAACTGGAAGCAATGACACATTCATATTCTTTGAAGAAATACCCAGAGAAAGCAATTACTGGAGCTATTTTTACTGACAAAGGTGAAAGCCATCTTAGGCTGTGGTAAAGGAAGCAGCTAATTGTTCATATGGCTGGGAGATTTGGGTCTCCTCCATTCCAGGACTGTATAATGATTTGTTTTTGTCATTCTATTATGTTCTTAAGTAATATTAGACTGGTAGAGCAGCTCGTGTGCTGTCCCAGACCAGATGCCCCTTAAGTAGCAATGCACTCCCCTCTGCCAAAGAAGGACTCAGCCTGCCTTGTGCATGAACACTGGTCCCACTCAGGGAAACCCTTGAGGACTAGCCATGAAAAAACAGGAATGCAAAAGGAGCCCTCTGGTTGTACCTTCTCTTTGGTCCACTGAACCTTGACCTGTCCATTCACAAGGCTTTCTTTAACCTGATGAAATGCTATAGAAGTGCTTTTTATTCAGACTATTTCACCCCTGGAAGCTCTCTTTCTTCTTTTATCTGATGCAGGAAGATACCAGCTGAAGTGGGATCCTCTAGGCCCTCCTCCTGTGTTTTTTTCTGGACTACCTCTTCATCCTGTACTTTTTGGTTCATACAAGACAATGATCTTCCACCCTCAAAAGACAACTCAGATTCTCCTATGGTGACACTGACCTCTAACAGAACCACAGTATGTCACCACTCATTCCCCTACTTTTTCAATGAAATACATCAATTCAGAGTATATTAACCAAGGCATTATAAATTACTGACTGTGTGTGAGATGGTGTGTGCTCAAAGAATTGAAAAATGTGCTATAGAAAGCACAATATTTTGAACAATATGATAAATTAAAATTAAGCTGCATCACATTTTTATGGAGTACCTCTTCTTCTTCCCCTCCTAAAATATGCTTATTGTACAGTAGAATTTTCACATGAATGAACTAGGGCAAAAGCCCACCTTTCAGAGTATGTCAAAATTAGGTCATCTGAACACTGTTGGGATGTTTATCAAATTAATATTTTTCTACCATCTTTCAAATGACACAATAGAAGAAATTTTAAAAGAATAGTAACAATTCAGAGGTTGGGACAAAAGCCAAAAAAGGAAGTTTCGACAACTGGCAAAACCCTTTGAATCCAAGACAACTGAACTAGGAAGCAATTTTAGGCACAGAAGCATTCCAGTTAGGACAAAAGTGGGTCAGGTGTTCAATGGAAAACCACAGATTAAAGCAGTTTTTTTCCACTTCACAGTACAGCAAACTTGGACTAAATAGCAAGCCCAAAGCTAGATGGTGTTGAGGTACAAAATTAAAATTGACATTCTGTCAATATGGACTTAGGATTAGTTAGTAAGTAGAGTCCAGGGAGTGCCCAGAGAGGTTATTTCCACCACAGGGGGCCCTGTGGGAATCACAGGGTCACAGAAGCTACCTTAACCTTTCAAAAACATCTGAGATGATGAAACTGTAAATAGAGTTACTTTCCTGTTGGGTTACTGTGTCTTGCATCCAATTCCCCTGGCAGGAACTTTCAGTAACACCATTTGTGAATGGTGGTACCACCCTGCCAAGGGCCACGCACCATGACTGACACAGGAACAGCAGCACTCAGAGCTCACCCTTGTCTGTGCTGATACAATTCCCCTGGGGACACAAACACTACCAGTTCCTGCCTAAGAAAAGAAGTCTCATAATGTTGTGGAGCCACTTTGAGCAAGCTGATCTAGTGGATGGGCAGGGGGCTAGGAACTGGATGATCTTTAAGGTCCCTTCCAATTCAAACCATCCTGTGATTCTGATTCTACAATTAGGGCATATTCCTCCCCACGTGAAAGAACAGGTACATTCTTCTCCCCTAACCCACTTTCCTGCCTTTTTCATCTTGACAGCTTATTAGGAGCTATACACTAAGACACACTCTTACTTTGCCACTTTCCACATCTGAAGTGTGTGTGCCTGAGGAGTGCACTGAATGCAAGAAAAGTGCAGCACTGTGTTCACCTGGAAAGCACCGAGCACTTTCAGTGGAAAGATTTTTCAAGTGTAGGTGATAAGCAGAGATATAAAATATCCAGATGATATTACAAACTAAGAGTCATGTAAGATTAGTGGAAAAACATTAGGATCTTGATTCTGCATTGCACCCCCCAAGTCTCCTGTGATGATCCCTCATTCAGCTTCTAAGGTGTGAATTAGATGATCACAATGATGAGCCTGTCAGCAGTGGCAGAACGAAGACAGAAGTTTATTACATGCACAGCAGTATGTAATAGCACACACCGCTAGCAGATTCTTACAATTTACAGCCTGCTGATTTAGAACCTTTCCATGTAAATTTCCAAGAATTTTATAGTCAAGGGTAAGCTTGGAGGAAAATTGATCTAGTCATTACTTTTAACTCCATTTTACTTGTGCATAAATTGAGTATGTAGAGAAAAAGACATTCCATCTGTCTGAGCACCATCTTGAAGTGAGAGTAAAACCTCTTGCACACTTCTGTCACTGTTAGCATGTAGAAAACCATGCCAGATGGTAGAAAATAACTTTATTTCTGTTCAGAAGGTCCCTGTCCTTCAGTTACACTGTGCTCACAAAAGTGGCACAGTCCTAGTGGCTCACATGAGTGCACAGAAGAGATTTGTAGGCCAGAGCTCATCTGTAGGTATAAATGCTTTCTATTGAGTTTATCAACCACTCAAAAAAAAAAAAAAACAAGAAAGTGCAAGAACATAAAAATTCCAAAGCTGGAATGGGAAGCTGTTTATTTGCCCATCCTGAGTTCACATTGAAGCAGATACCCCCAAAATATGTTTATCAATGACAGCTGAAACTGCCCAGTACCAGATTAATTGTGATAACTTGAAACTGCCCAGTACCAGATTAATTGTGGTAACTTGGTACAGTCTAAGCAGAGGTGCTGACCATGAGCTGGAGACTCTCCTGCAGGCACATTATGGGATGTGTTGTGGGCACACGTGTCAGTGTGCACCAAGTACCAACACCGATGAGCAGAGACACAGCACACAGCCATGCTGTGAACGCTGTGGGAACACAGAGAAAATATTACAGTTCTGATAATCACTTCCTTTCAGCCAGCAAGTGTGTGACAACCAGTCAGCTCCGTCACATTCTCAAGGACAGCATGTGTCTCTCAGCTCACAAAGGTAAATGCATACACAGAGCTGTCTTTACTGGTAGTCTGGAAGCTGCTGTTTTGGCTCAGTCTACCCAGAGCCAGCCCTTTATACTCAATGACAATTCCTGAGCTCATTCCAGGGCATTGGCATGATCAATTTTTTAAAAGATAAAAAGCAATCACAAATGGGCCAGAAATAGAAATAGCAAAGGGACAAACCCAAGTGTGTGTACCAGAAAATACAAACTCAGGCCTTGCAATCTGTTCTGTGACTGTATATTTCTAGCAGTGCTCTTGTGTTTTGCTATGTGGAAGTGGCACTGCGGTCTGAGAAGCCCTGCTCATGCTCTGCCCATTGGGCACACGCAGTCAACACACCGTGGTGCTGCCAGCACCCAGAGCTCTGCCACTGCCCTGTCCAACAGCCTGGCATTGCCAAACAGCCAAGCCACAGCAAAGCAAGGCATGGGAAGTGAGCCAGGGCTGAGATAACAAAACACACCCTTCAAGAAATTAAAGGAGGAAAAGGAAATGGCGATAAGAGATTTGAGGAACAGAGAGTTAAATTTCAATATTACATGGTAGTAGCTCTCAAAAAGATGGGAATTCATATACAGGTATTCAAACCAAGCTAAGACTATGAGGTGCATATGAACATCTGAACTGTAGTTGTCAAGATAGAAAAAAAAAGTCACATTGTTCTGCTTTTCTTCTGTGAGAAACGTCACTTTTCCCTTTGTCACACACCTTGTATACCACAGGCTGAAGCTGAAAGACAGTAGTTTTCGCCAGGAACATCTAGTGTTGAACATTGTTCTCCAGTGTATTCTGGTAGAAGTGGAGGAGATAGGAAATGGCATAGGAGTATTTGGGGCTTATTGTAAATATTGGTATGTTTTTCAAAACTAGTTTTGGATAGAAACAAAAGCACTGTTAGGAAAACTCTGATGTCCTCCACTCTGCTCAGTTACTTACAGATGGTTTGGACTAATGCTTTTGCAAAAAAGTTTGAGTGCTCTATGTGACATTTAGATAGAGGCCCTTTCTCAGCAGCACAAAGACTCAGCCGACTCACTTGGCAGGTGCCCACAAATGTTAGAGTAAGAACAAGAGGCCAGCAAGAGTCGAGGACTCAAACTCCAGCACCAACATCTCCTTTTAGTGACTGTGGTCTTCCAGGGAGCACATTCATTATTGGCTGGTCATGACTAGCTGGAAGGGTGCCAAATTTCAAAAACTTTTGCCTGTTTCTGTCCATGGTAATTTTAGTCCTCTTCCTCCACTTAAAAATGTATAGATTTTACATTCTATATTTGTAAATAGCTTTGAAAGTCACTCTGTTAAAAATACTGATGAGCTTGAATGATAACTACAATGGTTTCAACACACAGTTTGTTAGCAGTGTACTTTTGTAAGCTGTTCAATATAAATGAAGTCCGTAACAGTCTGGGGAAACTGAAAGCACAGTTAGGAGTTATCTGGGCCCAAGGCAAGGTCCAGCTGTTCCAGCTGTTGCTGGCTAGCACTCCATATGCTGTGCTTGAAGTTCGGCAAACACCTTTCTACAGCTCCGTGTTTAACACGATATCTATTTTCGCTTTGCTCAATGAAGTCTGGCAACAGAAATTTGTTTCTTCTTTAGGATAACACACACTTGTGGAATTTACACTGTGCTGACAGTGTAGATTTCTATGGAGCATCATACTCTGTAAATCCTACAGCATTATGCAGTACTATTAAACATCATGGAAGTTAAAAGTAGCTCAACTTTTCTACTCCCTAGAATATTAAGTATAATTTCTTTATATAGCAACCAACATGTGAGCATTAAGAACTAACCTATTTTAACAAACAGTCAATAGTCTCTGCTGGAAATTATTGAGAAATTATCTCATTCATCTCACCATTATAGCAAAGCAAGCAGCAGACCTGACAAGGAGCAGAGTTTCACAAAGTATTTGTATGCTGTATGTTCTTGCAAAGGGTGGACATGGCAGAAGAAGCTGTAACAAAGCCATCATTGTGTACAGGTTCAAACTACAGAATCTGAGTACCAGCTTACCTGAAGTTCTAACATATTAATGTTAAGTTAACCGCATCCCCTTTTCAGCATAATTCACAGTATTTTAATGTAATCAGAAATACAATTAGACATTATGAAGATTTGCTCTGAATCCTTCAAATATTCCTGAGCTTTCTGTCTCCTTAGGTGTCAGCAATGTGCCACTCCCCTCTCACTCATGATGTGAGTACAGCTCACAGGTACACGGGGCACCAGGAAGGAGCAGCTACTCAAACCCATGAACCGCCCTCCCCTAAAGCTTCCTTCTCCAATGTTCCATTCTTCTTTAACCAAGTTGTTAAATAGAATCTGCCCTTAGCTGCATTCAAGCAGACACATAAAGGATTTCAAAAATCCAGGTGCCAAGATGGACCAATTCATAACAGACTTTGCTAGAGCTGGAGACAGGAAATTACCTTTACATCAGGTACCATCCAACATCACTCTGTGATAGGAGCACATAGACATCTGAAGACTCAAAAAAGCCAGAATAAATGGATTTTTCTATTGTCGTTCTGTCTTGCTTGCACAATAATTTCAATAGCCCTGACAAAGTCAGAGCTGAGGGTAGAGCATTGCTATGCAGTCTGCAATACTCCCCCAGCTTTGGCTTCAGTCATCACAAGGTACCTCTTAATTCAAGCAAACAGAAAAGATAGGAAAAATGCTCAAAGCAGCAGGAAGTAGGAAAAGCAAACACATGCATGAGAACTAAAATAAAGTACACAATGAATGAATCAAGTTTTCCAACTTTTTCCCTCCATTTATAGTTCTTGTTACTAGTCTTCAAGATTCTTCAAACCTTGTACCAAATGTTGTCAGGTAATTAATATGAGGCCAGTAAACTCATCTCTTCCAGGTTGTCCCAAGCTCTGAAGCAGAAAGGAATAATTGTTCTCTATCTGTGGTAGCTGAATGTTATTTTAACAACCGTGTGTTTCTTGCTTACCATGAAAAATGACTCTCAAGTTTCTAAAAAAAGCAGCTGTTCAATATTCAGGAATATTCAGGCACACTGTAAATCTACTCTCCCTGTTAAACAATGAGACTGTCTGCACAGACATGCTTTGATTTATAGAGCTCACTTCTAAAATTCATCCCTTCTGCTTACATTTAATATCTTCATGTTTCTACATGAATTACATTGTTTATAAAAACAGAGGGGTAACAAGAATTAAGATATCTTTAGCAGTCATCTCCCTCAAACTACATTCTACAAAGCATATTTACATTTCAATCAGCAGTGTTTACCTAAAACATACTTGAGAACAGAGAGCAAGACCAAGCAGATCTGTTAAAGATAAATATTCTGAAAGAGGGCTAAATCGATTATGACAGAAACATTCATCCAAATAAGTCCAGTAAGGTTTTTGGATTTTCTGTTAATAATAGCCAGTAGCTAAAAATAAGCCATGACATTTCTAGAAATTAGAACAAATTGAGAGGATATAATGATAAACTTACTAAAATGTAAATTTACATTTCATTCAGAACTTTGGGATGGGAGCTGTAGTTTACTAAAGCACACAAATCTGTATTGAAGTTCCTGAAACAATCTTAAACGAAGAATGGTTTAAGATTATGTCACATTTCTTTTCAGAGTTGCAATGAGAGCTACAATAGTATATCAACATTTAAATACATTTCATTTGCCTAAAGAAAGCATATAATGTTATTTCAGCTGCCTTTCAGCTCCCCAGATACTCAAACGCTGCACATGCACATACAGATTAAAGTAAAAGCCTCTGCAGCAACTGACTTTCAGAATAAAATATTTTCTATTTATTAATATCCTACCTTCAAAGTTGTCTTCTAGGAGACCCATATTCTCTAGTACCTTCACAAATCCAACTATTATCACCAGTACAACAATCATTTCAAGTCCCTCCAAGTTCATCTTGAAAAATTATTTATGTAAAAGCATCTTTTCTTAGGGAGAGTCCTGAGTTCAGAGTTAGACTTTAATTAAAAAGCCCTCCTAGTCCAAGACATGCCACACAACCAGATAAATACAATGCTAAAGAAGCCCGGAATATTCACACCATAAAACATTTCCATTGACAGCCAGATGAATACAGGAATGTAAGGAGTCAAATCTTACCATGTCTGCATCACTTGCCTGCATGGATACAGATGTTTCAGTCTCTAAGGCAACAGAATATACAGTAACACTTTGTTTAGCATTTCCTCTCTGCCACAGCCAAAATACACCAGATCTGTTTGATACCTAGTAAAATTTTTCACACTGACTAACAGCTTTAGAGGGATCTTATACTTAAACAACACAGAGGAAAAATACTTTATTTGCCTTATAGTGAAGTTCAGAAAACTCAAAGCAAAATATTTTCATTAAAAAGATGTCCTATTTCTGTATTTCACTATTAACTGGAATACAGTTACAAAAGGTTAGCTATTTGTCCAAGTAGCTCATTTTTCCACACTGCAAACATATTAACAGGAACCTAGTAAAATCTGAAATATTATAAGCAGCAGCTTGTTAAGGGAAATCAGATTAAGCCTGAGGGGTCTATGGGTAGCAAAAGCCTTTCCCTCCTGCTGCACAGGCACAGGGGCTGGTGCAGATGCTGAACATCTGTCCTTGGGGCAGATGCTGAGCACCTGTCCTTGGGACAGGTCAGCAGCAGGTCAGCTGCTACTTCCACGGCTGTCCCAGGCAAGGAAAGCCAACAAACTGTGCCAAGGACATAGCGTGCCCATGGCCAGCACTGCATGCAGCTGACACCCCTGGCTCTGGAGGCACTTTCACGAGCACCCAGAAACACTGAAATTGCTTCCAAGTCCTTGGGCATGGCAGTTAGGAAAAGATTCCCTGAAGGACCTTATTCAGAGCCACCTAATAGCAGCCATTAGCAAGCACCTGTCTGTCCTTCCTACTTACCTTCCCTTAGCTCTCCAGATTTGCAGCCAGACGTGCAAAGAATTACAAAAAACCTCCTGCATCCTTTTGAAAATAGAGCCACTTGTTCTGGTAAATTGGGATTACTTGGTCTGCAATGACTAAGAATTCTGTGCACAATATCAAGTACCACACTCCTCATTCTTTTAACTCATTTTAGGACAATCTAACATAGATAGATAGATAGATAGATAGATAGATAGATAGATAGATAGATAGATAGATAGATAGATAGATATGTAAAAGTAAAAACTTACATTACTATTGTAATTATTAGGCAACTGCATTAATAATACTTCTCTGAAAGCCTGAAATCCAGCTTGTTGTTTCAGTTTCAGTGGTATTTTTTAACTGTTTGTGTACTCCTATCTTCAGCTTATGCTTTATGTTGCTGCCTCCCAGGACACTCTTGTGTGTGTAGCACTCAGTGCTACATTAAGCACTGAGATAATGCTGTGAGTCCAAGGCTGTCTGTGTGATGAGAAGGGACCCTCCTGAGCTGCACAGTGGACCCTGTGTTGCCATTCAAAGCAGGATCAATCCCCCAGATTCTTTTGAAAGCTGAAAATGGTTTTCTTAGTGACTTCTTTAAAGCTTTGCTGTGTAGCAAGGTATCCCTAAAGGCCTAAGTGAAGCTGTTTTCTGTATGAGTATTCCAATAGACTAATATTTATTAATAA
The DNA here is from genome assembly GCA_013396955.1 of Regulus satrapa. NCBI lineage: Eukaryota > Metazoa > Chordata > Aves > Passeriformes > Regulidae > Regulus > Regulus satrapa. The sequence continues at coordinate 120,622 of VWZN01017005.1, read as the reverse complement.
TAAATATATTTAATATATTGTTAATATTTCGAGGTATTGATTCCTTAGCAATATAATTAGCATCATTGACATGCACAGCTCTTCTCAGATACCCCCATCCAAAATAAATCTTATACTTTTCTCTTCATTATTGAACTTTGCTTGAGTATCTCCCGGGCCCTTATTGAAATTCTCATTGAGCCTAAACACTCCTGAGAGGAGGCTAAGAATTTACTGAAATATCAAATTCAATTACCATGGAAATCAAACCACTTTTGGGACTGTCCAGACCTAACTTATTATAATTCAGAACAATAAACAATGGCTGAGTACAGGAAGCAAAATAAAGAAACACTACTTGATGGAAATGAACTGGGACAGACGGTAAAAAGAAGAAAATAACTTAATCTTATTTTTGGTCAGGTTTAAAATTTCTGCTCCTACTAAAAAATAAAATGAGCATACATAATTCCTTTTTCTTGTTAAAAGATCTATTTTGTAGAAAATAAAAATGTTCCACAGAAATTGATTTTTTCCTCTTATTTAAGAAAGCTCTATTTCCAGAGCAGCCCAGCTCTTTAACAAGCCAAGCCATCTTCCTTTCCTCAGAGGGAGCACCTTTCCTAGGAGGAAAAGCTGAGAGAATTGGGATTGTCCATCCTAGAAAAGAGAAGGCTTCGGAGACCTAACTGTGGCCTTCCAGTGCCTGAAGAGAACTTACACAAAAGATGGGACAAGACTATTTACAAGAGCTTGGAGTTACAGGATGAAGGGGGAGTAGGTTCAAATTGAGAGAAGGTTTAGATTAGATATTTGGAAAAAATTCTTTCCCATTGAGGGTGGGCAGGCCCTGGCCCAGGGTGCCCAGAGCAGCTGTGGCTGCCCCTGGTCCCTGGCAGTGCCCAAGGCCAGGCTGCATGGGGCTTGGAGCAGCCTGGGACAGTGGGAGGTGTCCCTGCCATGGCAGGGAGTCTGGAACTACATGCACTTTAAAGTCCCCTTCCAACCAAAATCATTCTATAATTCTGTGACTCTCCCTGCTTGGATTCAAGAGGTAAAGTCCAAGTTCTGCTTTATCGCTCATGGAGCAGAGAAATGCCCTCGTTCTGCACACTCGTCGAGTCTGAGCACCTCTCCCACACCCAGAAAGCAGACAAGGGATTTCCACAGACTCTGCCTTCCCCTTATGACACTTCTGTTACAGAGTTATTGGTTGCTCTGCACCCTAATTCCTGGAGGCTACATGAGGTTTCCTCCTGTTTCGGGCAAAAAAGAGCAATTTTTTAAACATAGAGCATTTCCCAGCTATTCTCTGACCAGCCCAATCCACCAGTAACAGTGTCTTTGCAGAGAGACATGGGGAGAGGAAGAGAAAAGAGAACCTACTCCAATAACCTCCAATCAAAACTTATTTAGCCTGGGCAAGCCGACAGAACAAAGCTGCAGGCTGTGTGTTTCCTGCTCGTAACCTTCTCACAGCAATAGATCATATTTGTAACAAACTCTCAATATAATTTTCAGTTGTTCTTTTTTGAGTCTGAGCAATCCACTGTGCAGGAAAGCACTCCCATCAACAAAGAAACACAGGAGTGTTCTGGGAGGAGAATATCCACCGACCCCTATCCAATTCAGCCATGCAGATAGAGAGCAGTAGGGGCACTGCTGCCCCTATTTCTCCTCTCTGTCCAAGAAGGAAGGCTGGGAGCCTGGCATACTCTGACACTGGGTTTGAACTTCTGCAGAACTGGGCATCAAGATGCCTCTGGCAGGTAATGTGTTGGGCAAAATGCTGGGGACAACATGGATAAATGGCTCATGCCACTGCTATCACCTCACTTGTGAGCAACACCTCCCTTCTGCTCCCAGCAAACAAGGGCAGATCTCAAAGTGAACTCACATGTGCATCAGAAAGTGGGAAGCATGATAGCAGTAGGAAAAACACCAGCAGTATCTGTTTGCTAAATTTTCCTGTTCAGCTACCCTTAAGAGTACACCAAAGATTTGGCCTCACAGTGTCTGTTCACAGTGCAGATGAACTGTTCCTCTCATTTCTACACATCATTTTGCCTCTGCACAAACCTCCTGAGTTTTTATACTTTTCTTCAAGCCTTGGAAGCTGGACCAAGCCCAAAGAGGAGATGACCCGTTTGGTACCACAGCAGCACTCTGACAAGGGCAGCAACTGACAGCAAAGCCCCTGAAATTGCCCTGCTCTGATCAAGCCCAAGCATTCCTGATGGCCTTAGAATTACCCTAAACAACAATTGGAAACAAGGAGATAACTGCAGAACCCCCCCCC
>VWZN01017005.1:9131-101902 GCA_013396955.1 Regulus satrapa | reverse complement strand
TTTTTTGGGGGGGGGAGGGTAGGAAATAACATCTCAAAAGTTTTAACACATCTTTACAAACTAGGATGCTGTCTGTCCAAGGTGAATTTAACAGGCAGCTGAATCATAAGAGAGAATCAAATTGGTTGTTTTCCTAGCAATCAAAACCATTCTGAGAACAGATTACCTGACAGCTCATCAGGGGAGAGCAAGGGTTCTTGGTTTGAGGAAAGGTACCAAGATAGTACCAGGGCTGCAAAACATGGCTAGGAGGGGATAAAGCTCATATGCTTTATGAAGCTTTATAGCTGTGCATACATGCACAGATATAACACCTCTTTGGGAAATTTCTGTCTTAAAGGAATGACATGCTAGAACACTGCACACCTCTGAAAATGGAAACTGCTGGCACTCGTGGCACAAGTTCTCTGTGGGAGCCTATGAGCTAGATTCTGGGTAGTGTCTAGGAACCTGAGAGTGCAGTTCCTCATTGTGCCAGGACTGAAAGGACAAAGGAGGAAACACCTCTCACACAAAGAAAGCACAGAGCCTTCCAGCAGCGCCTGCCTGTTTTTAAGAATATGTATTTTCAATACCTTCAATCTCACTGAAGAGTTTTGCTCTAACTTAACCAAACAAAACTCTTTGAATCTATTACATTTGTACTGAAAACATCCCACTTGAAAAATGTGTGATTGAGGCACTAATGAAGTGCCCTCTTAAGCTGCAAGCTGCAGCCTAATTTATAGAGAACAAGAATCCATAAAGAATGGCTTCACTTTCACAGAAACCTTCAAGACCTCAAGAGTAATTTCAAATTTGCAGAGCAATTTAAGAAAATGTTATTTGCAGGATTTGACTGCCCCAGCAAGACACTAAATTATCAACACTAATCTACACAAGGGTTCAGAGCCTTGTAATGAACCCATGTTCAGTGTGTCTGGCTGATGCTGCCTCTTCTTCCATTGATGACCAGTATTGGCCTGGTCTGTGTAGTCCAAAGAGCAGCAATAATGATGATTTTTAAAAGATCTGTCCTAACAAGTTTATTTACCAATTTACAGATTTCCTCAGAATCAACAAATTGACAGTAATTTTCTCCATACTACATCCTCCAAATCTTCAGATGTTGATATGTGAGAATTCTTTGTGATTTTTCTTAAAGCAGAAGCTTTTTCTGTGTGGTGTAATAAAACAAGTTATACATTAACAGCAAGTGCTCTGGAGTTAAAATAACATCATGATACTGCTAATGTGATGCTAATGCCTCGAGGCAAAATAAACCCAGGGGAGAAATACACATAAAAGCAATTTCACTTACTTTTATTAAAAGGAAGGATTTTAATAATGGGACATTTTGTAGGGGCAGCAAAAATTTCATTCAAAGAAGAAAAATCTTTGTTTCATCTAAATGCCACCAAACCTGTTCCCACTACCAAACTGCTTTGACCAAATCTGCTATGGTATTTTCTTTTAGTTACTATCTGTGCTGGTTTTGCACAAAAGCCAGCCCATGGAAATTAATTTTTTTTCTGAGAGGAAATGCTAAAACTTCTTCTGCACCTGGAAAAACCAACTGCTGGCTAGCTCTGAAGACAGGCATGCTAACAAGCCAATTACAGAGATGAATACGCCTCTGCAAGGCTCACATTTTAAGACAAAAAAGCCCTGGGAACGCCTCTTTTACTTGCAGCAGGAGCTCAAAGTAAGGCCCAGCTCCGCACAGTGAGATTGGGCAGGCCCAGGCCCAGGCCGGGTCCTCCTGCGCGGCTGCTCCCAGAGAGAATGGGAATAGGAATGGGAATGGGGAAGGGGAAATGGGGAATGGGGAATGGGAAACAAGAATGGGGAATGGGGAATGGGGAGTGGGGAATGGGGAATGGAGAATGGGGAGTGGAGAATGGGGAATGGGGAAAGGGGAATGGGGAATGGAAAATGGAGATAGAGGACTTNATGGGGAATGGGGAATGGGGAATGAGAAATGGGGAATGGGAAACAGGGAAATGGTGAATGGGGAATGGGAATGGGAAATGGGGAATGGGGAACAGGGAATGAGAATGGGGAACGGGGAAGCAGGAATGGGGGAATGGAGAATAGGAATGGGGAATGGGGGAATAGGAATGGGCAATGGGGAATGGGGAATGGGAATGGGGAATGGGAATGGGGAACAGGGAATGGGGAATGGGTAATGGGGATGGGAAATGGGGAAAGAGGAATGGAGAAAGGGGAATGGGGAAAGAGGAATGGGGAATGGGGAAAGGGGAACGGGGAAATGGGAAATGGGGAATGGGAAATTCTGCTGCTGCTGGAACCACCGTGGCTTCTGCTCTCAGAGGGGAAAGGACATCGCCTGTGGCTGGAGTGGAAGCAGCAGGGACCCGAGTCCAGCTCTGCAACCAAGGATGGCCCCCAGCCCCTGCACCGCTGCTCCAGCCACTGCCCAAGTGAGATATTAACTCCTTAGTGCATAGATAAAACCTGATAAACATTAATTCTTTCTTGAGTGAGAGAAAAAGGGCTGAGTGAAGACATGTAAAGAAGCAAAATGAAAACACTGAGGTCAGTGTAGAAAGAATCCAGTCCCAGATTGTGGAGGATGAGGAGAATTCTTAGACGGAAACTCTCTTAGGTAAAGCTATGGTCAAGATATAATTGTAACTCATGGAAACATTATGAGGAAGGAACTTTCAATTGTAGACCTGAGCAAAGCCATCCGTGCTGAACAGCAGATGTTGAAGTAGCTGTAATGAGAAGCTAGAACAGAGAGAGATAGGAGTGATGAAGCCTTTTGCCCCAAGAGAAGAAGCAGAGACCCAGAGACCTTCTGTTCCTAGCGATTAATAAGATATTCAAGGTGGATGAAGATGAACCCTTGCTTTGAACAGTTCATCCTTAAAATGATCACCCATGCATTGACATGGCCCATAAACACAGCTGTGAGAAAGGCTGTGGAGATCAGAGGGACTTCACAATTGAAGATTTCCTGGGTGGCTGCTATTCTTGGAAATTGAAACCACAAGAGAACTGAGAACTGATTCTTGTGGAGAAGTTTCCATGGCTTGTCAAGAGAGGCTCCTCTCCCTAAGTGAACTAAGAGAAAGATTATTCCAGAGGTGGTAAGCTGACTGAAAAGTTTAGGCTTTGTTTCTCTATATTATCAGCACGAAAGAAAATAAGGGTATTGGAGGCAGGAGCAGTGTTCTGAAGGTTTTATTTCTGATTCTCATAATTCTTTTAGGCCTGTCAATAAAGTTTTCTTTATTTCTTTTGAAGTTTTAAGCCTGCTTGCTCTTCTCCTAGTCCTTATCTCACAGCAGAAAATGAATAAGGAATTCTAGAGGGTATATGGGCATTTAGTGAGCTGAACTTACCACACTATCCTCAATTCATTTTACCATCTCAATACACAAATGTAAATTCACGTCAGCAATTAAAAAATAAAGTGTGCCATAGTATGCCACCTCCAATAACAGATAGTAAAGTGCTGTAAAATCCAGGCTAAACTTTAGCTTTCCTCTCAGAACCAAAAATGCGTAGTGTAGTTTCAGACATGGATAACACTAGACAGCACTCTTCATACTTGTCTTTTTCTATGTATGCATTATATTAAGTCTACCTATTAGCAAACAGTTCTTTTCCAGAAACTCTAAATTTATAACCCTCAGCAGAGGCTGAATAAGTCAAAGTCAAGACCCCATTAACCTCCCATTTCATGTTCCTCAGGTTTACAAAGTAAACCTCAGTAGCCACATTCTGTTTTCATCTCTTAATCAGCTGATAAAAATTCAAGAGCAAGAGCTGATAAAAATTCCATTTGTGCTGCGCTATGGAGTTATAAACATTTATGGGGATGTGAAGAACTGGCGATCAAGAACACTAATGTGCAGATTTTTACATCTTACACCATTTCCCCCCTTGCTGAGGCATCTCTGACACCTCCCTGGCAAAGCCAAGCTGGGGGAGTAGAGACAGTGGGTGCTTTGTTTGGAGCAGAATGTAAAACAAGTTCAAAATTAAACCAGATTTTTTTTCCAAAATATCAAATATAATTTCTTACACTGAAAAGGGCAGTACACTCCTGGGGAGGGAGGAAGGGACAGAGGGTAAGACCTAACCTTGGGTCCTCTCAGCTCAGCAGCTTCAACGAGACATTTGCAGCAACATTAATCAGCATGAAATAATGAGGCTATGAGAGGCATCATGCAATTTCTTTATTTCATCTTAATTATAATTTAAAATTTTAATGTCAGGATTTTGACAAGGGTTTGAGCAAGTGGAATTATTGCTTCAACAGCAATTAATGTCAGGCAGAGAAATGTGCTTAATCCCAAAGGAAAGCAGCAAAGGTGCCCTGTAACAGCAAGACAATTCTAATTGTTCTGCTGGTGGCTGACAGCAAATGAGCTGGTTCAGAAGTCCAACTCCTTCCCACACATGTCTCCCCAGTCTCCAGCCAGAAGGAGGCCCTACCACAGGGTCACTTTTAGCAAATGCCAGGCTTTTGGGAAAGGAAGGCAAGATGCCCCTGTAACAGGAGCTGATATTACCCAGTTGTGATGCATGGGCATCTTCCTGCAGCAGGACACAACAGTGATCTTGCTGGGAAGGAAAAGACAGGGAAGGTGCTCCCAAAGCTGGCACAGGGATTTCTCTGATTCCTGGTCTCTTGCAGCTGAAGCACAAGGCCCAATGGAGGCTTTATCCCTGAAACCTTAAACTGGCAATGTCTCACCCCAACGGCATGGACAACATGAGGCCCAGCCTGGGTAGTGAGAACAAAACTCATGGTTTGGATTATTCCCAGGACTTGACTCTCATCCCTGTGACTGCATGGGACCATTAAATCTGTGTGAAGATGTGCTCCTTAAAACATGGTCTCCAGACAGCATGGACTTGGACCAGCACTGCTCCTTGGACACCTGGGTGGGCTGAGAGCCGCTGTCCCACTGGCTCCTTTTCTTACTTGCAGCACATCATACTTCCTAAGCAATGCATGTGTCCTACAAAACCTCTTATTTAGACTGTATAGATGCCAGGCCACAGTTGTAGCAAGTCTACATCCATTCACTTGGCAGCCTTCACAAGGATAAAAAAAATCCTAAAATACAGGGGTCAGATTTCATAGAGGGTCTCAGGCTTTTGGGAGGAAGGACCAGGCAGTACTGATTCACATAGCATGAAAAGTATAGAAAGCATCTCCAACAGCTACAAGGTTAAGCTTCTCCCAGTGCACTACAACTTACAGTGTATCAGAGTATTTTCCTAGTGCTTTATGCTCTTTGATCTTGTTATGGCTCTCCTGTTATTTTAAAGTCATTACCCATTAAATAAAATGCTTATTTAAATGTGAAATTATAGCTCCCTTATAGCAGAAACCTTTGGAAAATGAGGCTTGCAGGGCTGATTGAATTTGAGCTATTAAACAATTACAGATTTACTGATGATGGACTAGCATGTACTTCCATTAAAGAAACAGAAATTTCAATGAGTCTTACTTGTTAAGGATGTGAGATAATGGCCTTTTTATTTAATTCTATTTTTAACACATTTTTATATAGTTGTTTGCTTAAGGTCCAGCACTGAGATGCCTAAAAGTAAAGTGAAGTAATACAATTAGAGAGCAGAATGGCAAGCTCTGCTCAGCTTGTCACAACTGGCATGGATGTGTTAGCCATAGTAGGCCATAAGCCTTGGCAGAAGGAAGCGAGCTCTGAGGAAGGTATGCAAGAGGTAAGAAAGCGCTTGGTACAATGTGCAGGACAATGAATTTTTTACATATCTGTGCTTGCTTGTATGAGGCTTTAATGAAGCAATATTAGTTGCATAAATGGTATTAGTATGCTATTTTAGCTATAGTTAAAAAGGTATAAAAGGTATAAAAAATATTCTGTGTGTATCAATAAACAGCTGGAGTCCTGTCTCTAGTTGTCACTGACAGTGAAGCGATAATTTTCTATGTGACAAATTACTTGCATTGCCTGTATTTTGAGTTTTGAGGTACAAGACTTTAAAGAATGCAATAAATTAATCACTGAACATCTATCTCTCCTAGCTAACTGCCACAGAAAATATATAAGGAGATTTCTGACAGGTGGATAACTTGATGGTAAACTCCACTGCAGAATCACCTACAGACACTGGTAAACCAAAGAGCATGAGAATAAAGCCAAGTGATCTGGCCCCTTCCACAGGGGCATATCCCTCTCTGCATCCTGAGACCCCACTCCTGCAGAATAGTGGTTTTGTCCAAACCACCATTATTCTAACATTAAAGATAGGCAAAACTGCAGCCAAGACAGAACATTCCCAGAAAGATAAAATAACATGTTCAACTGGAAACTCTATGTCTTTCTATGGAGATTATTCTTTCATGGGATAGAAAAACTGTACTGTAGATTTTCTGACTCTGGGAGCTGTATGGCTATGAACTTTAGCACAATAAGTAATGTAAAGTCAACCCAGACTGGTCATGGACTAGAAGAACCAGAGTTCATTTTCAAGACTAGAAGTTGAGTTACGGAGCAAGGAACAGCTCGGAGGGGTTCATAAATGACCTTTTTCAGGTGAAAAAGAAGAGATGCATGTAATTAACACATAAACATCTTTCTTACGTGGAAAGGAAGAGAAGAAAATAGAAAGGTATAAAAATACTTTGGCACACACACTATTTCATTAAGGTGTTCCTGTAATTTAGTCTTTTACTTTTTTGTAAGTTGCATGCACAACTACTGTTGAAACACAGTTCTTTCCCAGGTAGAGTAAAATAATGGATTGAGAGAACTTGAGAAAAAACTGGACATCCTGACATTTCATTTAAAATGACATGAAAATTGAGAATAGCCTAATTTATGTGTGGAAAAGCCTTACTCCTTTTACAAATCACCTTTCCTGGAGAAGACAGGGCACCCTCTGATCAGGGCGCTCTCTTTGCCAACAACTCTGGGAATCTTAGTGTTAACTCCCACAGTGAGATAAATCCAGTCTCCCTCCTGAAGCCAGACCTTTCCCCGGTGTCTGCTGTGTTTTGCCAGAGGAGGTCAGCAGCATCCAGCACGGCTCGAGCTTCTGAATGCATCTATGAGGAGCGGCATAAAGGCATCTACACAAGGGAAACTCCCTTTGGCCGGTTCATCTTAAATGTTTTAGACTGTTGCTGTATTAGCCAGACCCATCAACACTCAGGCTGCAGGAAGCACAGATCTGCAGCTCATGGCACAGACCATGTGGGAGAGCAGTAATTCTCACACACTTAAACACCCTTTAAAATGCTTCATTTTATTCCAGTTCCCTATGATTTTGATCCTGCCAGAGCATGCTGGAGTTGCTGAGGGGAAGCACAGGAGTGTCTGAGGGGCAGAGCAGGCTCGAGCTGCTGTACATTTTTCCAATGTGTATTTGCCTTTCACCAGCTGAATGCACTTAAAGAGCTGTTTGTGTTGGGCCTTACAACTCAGCTTATTTTACACCATCAGGCATGATCTTAAAAGCCATTTCCATTTACTGTTCCTCCTGTTAGCAAATATAACAGAGACTGAGAATGATGAGCCACACAAGAAGACATTGTCTCAGATTTGATACGACTCCAGCCCACCCGATGTCAGTCTTCTCCAAAAGCAGATTGAATTTCCCACTGGCAAGCCAAATCCACCCAAGCCAAATGCCTCTCAGAGTCCTGCCAGCACAGCCACCACCTTGGACTGCCCTTGTAGCTCAGACCACTGCTGTACATGCTTAAAGATGTTTTTAGCAGTGTCAGCTTTTACATGGGGCAGCAGACAGAAATGGCACAAGACTGACTGCAAAGACTAAGTAACATCTGCCATGAGAATTTAGGCTCCTGACACCTTTTCAAAATGTTTAGTAGAATCTTGCCTGTAGAGCATCATCTTAGAGCTGAGATTTACTCCATGGAGAAACAATTCCCACCATGAGGCAGAAAGCTTCCCATCCTGCGTGTCTGGCATAACAAAACACATCCTGTTCTGATGTCATACAAACTCAAGAGGGACAAAGTGAATCTCTCCACCTTCCCATACTGTGTTGTCTATGCTAACTCCTACCCTTTGCTGATACCCATGATGCCGCTGAACACAAATTTTTAGTTATTAGCCCAAAGGGCCTGTCTGTTTCCTGGAGCTGATTCTTGTTTATGCCCCTGCCAATAGTAAAAAATATTTTTGCTTTACATTATTTTTCCACAGCACAAAGCCATAGATGCAACTTTGTTAGAAGCAAGCAGCTGCTTTTGAAGGATACTGCTTTTTGCTGTTCAGACCAAGTGACATGTGACATGTTAACAGTATTATCACCAAGTGCAGGATGCCAAACTGCTGCACAGTCTTGAGGATTTTTGTTTGAAGCATTAGCCAAAGAATTAAGCAAGAGAATGTATAGTGGGTTATTCAAATGTCAGTGGAAAACCAAAATATCTGGTGGGCAGATTGTGGAATACCACTGAAACAGTAAAAGAGAAAGGGTTTGACAGCTCCCTGCTGGAAATATGGCTGGCACTTTAGGAGAGAGAAGAGGGTGCTCTGCCTCCTTGCATTTACCAAATAAAGAGTGCAAAAAATCCCTTCAAAGAAGACACCCACACAGTAGGAGATCCCAGAGCTAGATGTAAATCACATTCCCTGTAAACTGGAAAGGAAACAACATGATGTATGCAGATTAGTATTTGTCAGCTTCACAATAAATGCTTTTTCAGAAGGGATTTGACTAATGAGTAAGTAAAACTCCTCTTAGCAAAAGGAGCTAACACCTAAAAACCAAGACTTCAGTGCTTTTTAAAGCACATAATGCCTTTTACTTATTTCTTTGTAAGGTCTTTGCCATTTTTGGTGCATGAAGTTAACAGCAAAGGCTGGTTTGCCCCTGTAAAAGGATGGCTGGAAGGTGCAGTGAGCATTCTCCGCATTGGTTGGACTCAGGCAGGTGAGCCTGAGGGAGCATAGCACTAGGGCCACTGGGGCCATGGGGCAAACCTGGCAAAGGAAGGAGGATTTCAGAGTCCATGAGCAGGCTCTGGGGCTGCTGCAGCTGCAGGCATAGCCTGGGGTTCAGCCTGCCCTAGGGACAGGAGGGGCAGAGCTTGCCTTGTAGCTGCACTGCAGAGCGTCTCCCCAAACTAGAGAGAATAAAGCACTGTATAACTGTCTGATTTGAGAGACAGCATCATTTGTAAAGAGTAACAGGGTTGTAACAAGGAACGTGTTTGCACCATATGGCAGTAGAGCATCATGGTCTCAAAGCTCAGTTTAGTTTCTCCCATTTTTCATTTTCTTTTTTTTTTCTTTTAATATACAACTTCCTCTGCATACAGCAAGGCTAATAGCATGACAGGTTTTTCTGATAATCTTTGATCACAACAAATAATTATGTCTAATTGTCTCCTCCTAGAACAGAGAACAGGTTCTGCTCATTTACAGGTGGGCTATGGGATTTGTTAGTCTGTTTTCTTTTAGAAAGGGCATAGCTGAAGAAGATTTCAAGGCAGGTAGAGTCCAATTTAGCCTAACATAAGGGCTCAAATTTCAGCCCTGGGGTATTTCCCCAATGAGAAGATGCTCACCTGGAGCATTTTCTTTCCCTTCACACCAACAGAAATGGTTGTGTTTGGTGCACCAAAGCAGTAACAAATTCCAAAGCACAACAGGCTGTCAGTGTGGCTGACTACCCTGCTGGATATTCCATGAAGCAGAGTTACCTCAGTGCCTGATGAGGTGACTCCCAGTAGCAGGAGGTGGACTAGGTCATGCCAGCACCACCTTCAGAGACTGCAAGAGTTGGGAAAAAGTTGAGCTAAGGTCTGCTGAGAAAACATGGCTGGGGGAACTCTGCAGCCTGCCCCAACTTGGTAAGTTTTACCAGTGTGAGGAGCACACGAGAGCTGTTCCACCAGACACAGTAGCTTCCCTTGTCAGCAACCTGCAGCCCCTGTGGTCAACTCTGTTATGCACAGAGCAGCACCAGACAGATGACCAGAGTCTTATGGCATGTACCTTTTCCCATATCTCACATTCATTAAAAGGTCAGCTGACTATAAATCCTGTGTCTCAGCAAGTCTGGACATGGATGCAACTCTCCCAGGAGCCTGGAGGCGGAAAAAACCACTTAGAATAACAAAATGTGCAGAAATTGAAGTTCCAGCCTATTTCCTCTACCTTTTGGGACAAGAAAACCATGCTCTGTAGCATGCATAATTCTCATATTCAAGCACTAAAATTCTGTGACACTCAACTTCTCTTACTACCATTGCATATTGTTTTTACTCCTCCTACACCTGGGGATGGCAAAGCAAAGGGACAAGTAGATGAGGAAGGAGCATCAGCTGCTGGAAATAGTAAACAGTAGAGTTTTTATCAGCTAAAGGAGGGCAATGGCAAAGATCAGCATAACATCTTTTTAATTCACTGAATGAAGTTAAATCCCCTTCTATGTTTAACTCTTGTATAGATCAGTATCATTTGTAGTCACAGCTGTGGAAAGAGTCACACAACATGAAAGATCAGAAAAAATCAGGAAACTGGGGCTCCAAGAGAGACACTTCTCTAAATAAAACTCCTTTGGCAAAAAACCTGTTAAGGTCAGGAACGATCTGAATGACAATTTATATCTTAAACTGTTATCTATATTATCTCTTATTTAAAAAAGCTACTGAAATCTGGTCAGCTAATGTCCCTGAAGCATGTTCCTGCTGTCCAATGTACCAACCTCATGCTTCTCTGATGACTGTGAAGGCCACAACCAGGAGAAGATGAATTTTCCACTTACTGTCGTTACTGCTTGTCATTCTGCCAAGCAGGATGCCAAGCATGAGTGCAACAACCACTTTCCAACAGATACTGGATTTACATTGCCAGCTTATTTTTCATAACCCTCTAATGAATAATAAGAAGGAAGGACCTTCCAGCAGCACAGGCAGAGAGCACATATCAAACACTCTTGTAGGTGACTGTAAGTATCAACTTTTCTCAAGATAAAGTGAACACTGTATGGGACTGTATACAGAGCATCAGCCTGCACCTAGAAATAGGGCTGGTAGGAGACCTTTGGCCATAATAAATGGCCAAAATACAGGCAGCTCAAATCCAGGCAGCTCTGGACATGGGGAGGGTTCTGCAATTTTCACTCAAACTCATGTTGATGCCAAGAGTGCCCAAAGCCTTTCAGGCTTTTGAAAATCTGGGTTTGGTGTGTCTCAACTAAAATCAATCAACTCCCCCTCACTGAAATCTAAGAGAGTTTGCTTTAAACCTGCATAGTAATAATTGCTCCCCTTAGCTATCAGCAACCAAAGGATGATGCAATCAGTACTAAACCCACTGTGAAAACGGATGGAAAATTCAGAAAACTGAAAACCTGGTCATTGAAATTATTTACTGAAATCAGTTTCACTGATCTGTGGCACCCAGAGGAGAGTGGGAGGAAGGGCCACTGGAGCAAGGCTGTTCCATGTCGGCAGCACATGGAGCACACACTGAAGGATCACTCCAGGCCCACAGTGAATGCACAGTAATTAGGGGAAGGCAGCATGAGCCTGTGCTAATTGTGGCAGCCAGCTGGGCCAGAGTGTTTCCCTGCTGTTCCTGGAGCCACTGGCACTGGCAGCTCAGGGAAGCCTCGAGTCATGTACAAAATGAAGCTCTCGATATAGGTTGCTGTTTTCAAAGACATTTAAAAATAAAGTCCCCATCGGGGTAAATGTAATTTATTTCCTCCCTTAACATGGGCAAACCTTTTTCATTAAGACATGGGCATTAGTGCCATCTTGCAAGCATGGCTCAGAATCCAAATAGAGCTCTTAATTATTTCAGAAAGGCTGGAAGAGATGGAACTATATTAAAAATATTTATTGGATGTAGCAGCACTGAAGTCTCTTGCAGTCTAGTAGTGAGGGGATGCATCTTTGATCCTGTTGTAGAATTAAAAATAAACCAGAGGACCTTTTAAAAAAGCCTGTATTTCTAGGTAAAGACCTGCAGAATGAAATCAAACTGTAATGGCAAATGTGAAAGAGATAACAAGGATTGATTGACAATTCTTGATTTGCAGATAAGGATGGTATTTGCTTGATGATCATATTTCACAATTTGTGGGTTTTTGTCTAAACTAAGTGACTAAAAGCCAGCAAGAAAAGTCCTGCAGCTGTTTCCCTGCAGGTAGGAGGCTGGTGGCAGCAGTGCCAGTGTCGCAGCACCCGGGCAGGCTGTGTGGCGCCTGCTGGCACACAGAGCAGGGCTGTCCCTGTCCCGCAGAGCTGGGCTGTCCCTATCCCTGTCCCACAGAGCAGGGCTGTCCCTGTCCCCATCCCTGGTCCCTGTCCCTGCTCCTGTTCCTTGTCCCTGTCCCTGTCCCTGCCCCTGTCCCTGTCCCTGACCCTATCCCTGTCCCTGTCCCTGCCCCCTCCCTTGTCCCTTGTCCCTACCTCTGTCCCTGTCCCTTGTCCATGTCCCTTGTCCCTTGTCCCTGTCCCTTGTCCCTTGTCCCTTGTCCCTGCCCCTGTCCCTTGTCCCTGTCCCTGCCCCTGTCCCTGCCCCATCCCTGTTCCTCTCCTGCAGAGCTCAGGCTGCCTCCCCTCAGGCTCTGCAGAGGGCAGCTGCTCCAGGAGCACAGCTGAGCCCTGGCATGGCACAGAGGGTTTAATTTCCATGGCTTTCTGCCAGCAGAAACCTCAGCCTGCCAGGGTATTCCCTGCTGCTCTCCCGAAGGCCTCACCACTGAACACATCCAGGACCTTAAAGAAGACCTAGCTTGTGAACTAGCTGCTGAAATTTGACTTGCAATTACAAGTTGTGCAGAAGGGGATGAGGATCTTGTGATTTCTATTCACGGCATGTCTTAGAAGCAGCCAAATTAAAATCCTTATCATTAGGGAGCTGATAGCTCCTGTAATTGCAAGCATCTTTCTGTGTTAGCTGGAGGGAGTGGCGTTGACACGCTGGCAAAAAGAAGCAGATCTGTTCATAAAATAGGAAAACTTCGAACCAAAGAGATTTTCCTGAACCTTTAATTCCTTTAAAGAAAGTGCTAATTTAAAAAAAATTACTTATATTTTTTGTGCTGTCAATACAAAAAGGTTCTTGAGAGTTAAATCTTTTTGCCATGTACTGCTCTGACTCACCTTCCTGCCTGACCTACAGTGCATTCATTCATAACTGTAAAGAAAAATTTTATCCCTGAGGGCTGAGGAACACTTCTCTACCATCCTTCAGGCTAAACCAAGTTTCCCTTTACCTTCCACAGTGGAAGAGGTCTTTTTTTAAGAGCTGATGAGTTAAACAACTGATATGTAGGTCCATTTGACCAGAAGAATTTAAAAACAAATACTAAAATATTCTCATCTCAGGCACCTGTCCCCTATGTGGTGATCATCTCTGTGAAACTATGATCTGTCACTTGAGGGAGAAAATCCAGGGGGATATAGAGCTTGTCCAGGTTTAAATGGGATTTTTCATATCTTTTGAGGTCAGAGAAGAAAATTAAAATATAGAGATAATTCCATCAGCACTAAGGGACAGGCAAGTTTTGCAGATTTTGTGAGTGCAGTGCTGAAACAGAGGGGTTTTGCTCCAGGAAGAAGCTGCCCAGAGCACACAGCCAGGCAGGCGGCCCATTTACCCTAAGCAGTGACCACCTGGAGCCCACAGGGGAGTGGCCAAGTCCCCAGCCAGCCTGGTGCAGCTCCACACAGAGCTCCATTACTCACAGACTTCATCCAGTTTGGAGAATTCAGCTCAAGATAAAATTAGTAAGTGGTCTGACTGGATGAGGAAACTCTTCTAGCCTTAGGACTGCTCATACCAAGGCTTAACACCAACCTCAGCTCTCTCATTCAGGAGGCTTGTTCTAATATGGGGACAGTTAATAGGGCTGTGAGCTGAAACAGCCAGCAGCCACCGCCAGAATTTAAATACCTGTTCTTGCTTCCCATAGGGATTCATAGTAAAGAAAGTATATTCTTAGTGCCCTGGAGTCTTTTTAGTCCTTATGTGAGCTCACAGCAGTGCCTGGGAAGTTACACAGCCCAAAGAAGAGAAAGAAGGAGAAATGCCCCAAGTCTGCTGTGGAGCAGGAGCAAGACAGGGCCTAAGGAGTGGGAAGGGGAGGGAATCTGGGAGGCCCCTCAGCAACCCAGCATACTCAGCAGCACCCAGTGCTGGAACTCATGGAGAAAAATGAGTTATTGGAGCAGTTCTGGTGATGGAGTTCAATATGGGGAAACACCTGAGTCAGGAAAGAAATGCAAGCTCTGCTGAAATGACCAGGAGCAGCCTGCACCTGTGAGCAGCAGCATGGCAGCTGATGGCATGTGTGATAAGAGAGAGAGTAAGCACCTCTCACTGCAACCCTCCTGCAATCAGCCCTCCATCAAGCACTGCTAGATTAAAACACTGGAGTCATTTGAAAGATGGTCACCAGATTTTTCTTTTACAACGTATTGCTGTTCAATTAGAATTTATATTAAATGGAGCAAAGACCCTCCTGAATTGCAGTGCAAGACTGGTTTACTTAACAAAGGAAAAACTAAAGATGGATTAGTAAGCCTTTCTTTACAGTAAGATGTATAAGTTACAAGTGTGAAGAAGAAAAAGCAGTCTGCATGAAACACAAAGAATTGTACAAAAATGGAGAAGCCATGGAAGCACAGAACAAGTGAGAGCACAGAAGAACAAGCAAGCAAAACTACAGCCCTAGTTGTTACACACAAACCTGAATGACAGGACACATTTTTCAATTCACAGTTTGACCCATTAGAGCATTGGTAACTGGAGTAATGAGAAAGATGGCATTTCAGCTGTGTCCAACCATGCCTTGCCAGGACTGTATTCCCTGTGTGTCCATTTCAGATATTATTTTTTTCCTTTACATGAGCTTTTTCACCTTTCCCAGGAGGGACTTATATCCTGGTCCAGAACAGGAGAGGTAGCTCAGGTCTCTTGTTCCTGCAGCTGCTGCCATGCTGCCAGCAATGTTTCAGAAGTGCTATTTCCTTGATCAGTTTTCCTTAAAGACAGGCCAGCTTTGTAAAATATGTACATCATGCAGGACATAAAAGGGGCAATTGGTTTGTGTGGCTTGGGCTCACTGAGCCATAGGCTCAACATCAACCCTGAATGTCAGGCTTATCTCAACACAATCAGCACTACTGGAAGACAAATGCCTTGCTAATCTAGAGAACCACAGCTTGTAGAGAGTCTCCATGGAAAACTCCCAGAAATCTGAAGAAATTGAATATTTGAAAGATTTGGTGATAAGGTATGAATTAGCCCAGCCTTTAACTGGGCTTCCCCGATGAGAGAGTCTGATTCCAGCAGCTATCACTGAAAACCCAGTTGTGTGACATCTTTACAGAAAAAACAAACAAACAAAAAAACAAAAAAAAAAAACTGAAAAAAAGTGGGTGAGAAAAAGGAGTAGATATTTGGCAAAGAATATCAGCATTCCAGAAAAAAAAAAAAGAGATCTAGTTTCATATTTTAGGAGTGGAAAGAAAAGAACACATACTATTTTTACACCATTATGTGCTCAAGCTCCGTGATTTCCATATAATATGCAGATAACACAATTTAAGGGAACTTCACTAATGTAAAATAATCTTGATTCAAATTTGCAATAATGGTAACAAAAGGCATAAAGCCTCTGAAATTAGTAATTTTAGATTATTATCATGCTGTTTTGCTGTGGGTAGAACTGTTTGGTTAAGCACACAGTTTAAAAACCAAGAGCTGAATACACATAGAGCTGTGTGGTCTCAGGCATGGTGAGACTCATGGCTTCATATTGTATAATCTGTTTCCAGGGGCTGCATCTGACCTAAAAATTGTCTCCTGCTGTCACTTCACATCAAGTTACTTTTTAGAAATGTCCCTGCCAAAGGGACACACTAAAGATTTGCAAACAGCATCCCAAAACCCCAAAGCCTCCCGGCTGCCTGTGATGCTGGGTAAGTGTCTGGCAGGGGGGATTTTCTTGGGTTTCTTGACTTTCTGTTTGGCCTTCCCAATCTCAGAGTTGTGAATTTAGCTCTCCCACAGCAGGACTGGAGCTGCACACTTTCTCTCCATGTGGGTCAGGACATTTTTGTTTGCTTTGTTGATGTTCTTCCTTGTGCTGGTAATGTGGAGTGGGTGTCTGCGCTGTTGCACAGTGCTCTCATTGAAATACTTTGCCAAGTTTTAAAGCAGAATTCAAAACAGCACATGGTGCCCATGTCTATGCTCTCCCCAAAGCCATGGCAGCCGTGCCTGCCCTCAGGACAGACCATCTGGACCAGGTGCCAGCCACGTTCTTCAGGCTCGAAGGGCACATGGGATCTGTGGGCTCCCCAGGACCTGGAATGAGGGCAGTGCCAGGAAACATCAGTATCTCTCAAATGCCAGTGCTAGGCACTAGCTCCTTACTCCCCATCTCCTGCTTCCTCTGGGCAAGGAATCAGAGCCAGGCAGGAGCGGGAGTGCATTCCAGTGCACACAAAGAGCTCACTAAAATAGTGATCACCAAAAAAATATTTATTTCATGCTGCTGACAAATCCCATACAAGCAAACAGCTATTCTGGATTTGCTGGATTCTTGATGAATGACCCAACACAACAGTATTTGATCCCAGATGCAAAAATATAAAGGCTTTTTGAAATAATTTATGCTTCAAATTGTATGGCAAGAACAATAGAAAGCAGAAGTGCTTATAGTCTGCTCCAGCTTTGCAAGCATCACAACTACTGTCAAATTTGTCTAACTGAGATTGTTTCATCCTGAGTATTCACTGTCCTGTCTTGCTGCCTCACTGAAATACAGAGGTTGCAGCACAGCCATGGGTAACACTCCAATGCTACTGAAAGTTCAGCTTAATCTGTCTGCCCTGCATACCCAACAGGTTGCTGGAAGGGGTTTTCTGGAACCTGTTCTCCCCTTGAATCTGGGACATCTACATTTGCTTTTAGCACTAAGCCCTCCCTAGCAAGAGGTTCCTCTCCTTATAAGTACTTGGAGCTCCTATGAATTCCAGCACCAGGCTGGCTTTTGGCTCCCATCACAGCAATGATTCTTCCCCAGCAAGCACCACTACAGAGCTGTTGCAGCTCGTGCTAAGACATAGGAGGACAAGGAGTCGTTAATGCATTTTCTAATAGAACTTTGTTCCATGGCTTATCCAGGCAAATTCTTACCTATGTTAATTTGGCCTCTTCCAGTCTAATTAAATTTAATGTATTAGACAGTCTCATTAAGATGTTAGCTTAGGCTGGATGTTTATAGTCTCAGTATCCCCAGCAACATTTATAACTGGTATCAGGCACAGACCTGCCTGCAGATATAAGGTTACATTCCTCCCCCAAAGCAGCAGACAGATCATTACCAGAAGCTCCGTGTACAAAGATTTAAATCGTTGGTGCCTCTTGCTTACAGAAATTCCATCCCCAGCTCTCTAGCATTAAGGCAACATAAGCAGGTCATTCCCTCTGAAAAGAATCTTCCTTTCATTTTGGTGCATACAGAAAATCCAGCTGATAGGAAATACAAAGCTGATTGTCTGAACACCAAGGAGTGAGAAATGTTGAGGTTTTGAGTAAGAGACTACAACCATATGAATACCTGAAAGCTGACAGTTACAAGGGACACAGAAGAGGGAGCTGGAGAAAGAAATCCCACTGCTTGATTGGGTTTGAGGGGGAGAAATGCACAGGAGGATTTTGCAATGAAAAACAAGAAGCAAAACTGATGTGAAAACCTTTGATCGGGTTTTCAAGGTAGAAGTTCAAGATTTCAGATTTTGAAAAATTCTTTGTAATCACTGTGATGCTGATGAAATAAAACAATCATGGCTTGCTGAAACCCTACAGGAGTATTCTTACTCACTAGAACATGAGTCACTGGTTGAGTATTTTGAAGAATACTCACAGATTTCAGTCTTGGGTGAATGAATGCCCCATACCCTCCAATTTCACACTGAAAATTGCTTTACTGTTACCTTTCCACTTATGCAGCCTAAGATTCCAGAACCCCATGCAACCAGAACAGACATTTCCAGGTAATTAAATGACCCACAATTGTAGCAAACACTCCAAAGCAAACATTCACAGCCTAAAAATCTCTTATGTGACTGCTTAGGAATAAACAACTTATTTCACTAAAATCAGAACTGATTCACAAAATAACATGAAAAAAGAAATAAAGAGGGCCTAAATCTGAAATCAATAATTGCAGCAGCTCCCTTTCAAAATAATTTGGCAGAGAATATTTAAGGAAACAGCAACTATAATGAAAAATATTTAAAGAAGCACAAGAAAAAACAACAATTAAGTGCTATGAGATATTCTAGGTTTTGAAGCCATTTTTGTTTCCACAAAATGAAAATGTTGTTTATTCACTGCAAAAAACATAATAGCAGTATTTGTGCATCTAAACAAATGGTGAGAAGCTCCCTGGAAGGCACAGCCTTCAGTGACTGGGTGGGATGAGCCTGGGAGTGAGCACACCTGCTGCAGCCCACAGGGATTCCAGTGCTGGAGCCTCTGGGCTCTGCCTTGGTGCTGGTTACACTGGTTGGTCTAGTAAAGCATGAGACTCCTCTGGTCAAACCTTGTCCACTTGAATCATCTTAGGGAATGGCACTTGAAGCTGTTTTATTATCATTGGTGTTCTGATGCTGTTCTCCTGTCTTAAAGTGAGCAATAACAGGGGTTTATTTAGTCTATAGATTGCTCTCCAGAACAGAAGTCCAATTTTTCATTAGATTTCAGTTGCCACAGTATACGTAGAGCAAAAGGCAGTGTTTTACTGGCTGGATCTGTTTTCCCTCCCCTTCCACATGCACCAGGTTGGTAACAGTGGCGGGCAACTCTAAGTGAGCCAGAAGAGCAGTGATTGGGTTCATGCAGGGCAGGAAGAAAAGAATCTCCTTACGCCATATGCAAAGCACCTAAAATCTTGGAAAAGCCTGCATTTCTCAGGGAATGTATTGAGACATCAACAAAGGTCAGTGACAGCACATCAGGCAATGCTGAGCTCAGCAGTGTCCTCCTTGCAGAACACAGAAAATGGATGGATCCTTTTGGATTATCAGATTAAGCATCACCTGGAGAAAACAGACTTCAGCCACAGCCTTTAATGATCCTCGTGAGCCACCGCCAATGTTTACTGCTCATTAACTGAATTTGCTGTTTAGCTGATGGTGTGCTGGGTGAGTGTGCATGTGACACAGTCCTGTTTCATACATTCTTTAAAGTCACAGGAAATTGACCATAAAAACCACTGTGACTGCACTACTTGTGACACTGAAGTTAAGAGACTGGATGGGGGATGAAGAAAATGAGCAAAGGGATGGATGAAAGCAAAGAAAGGTCATTCTGCCTACAAACTGGCATCACAAGAGCATTTGACAGTGTCTGTTAGTCTGTTAGCTGTGGTGGCTTTCCCTTCATCACAAAAGAACTACCCTGCCCTGAGTCATTTATTAAAGCTTAAAAAGCAAAGGAAGCCTCTGCTCTAATGCAAACATTAAACAGGACAAAATTGCATAGCACTTGTCAGAAAGGAGAAGTTTCAGGCAGACTGGCTCTTGGGCAGCATTTCAGCCTTTCACAGTGGGTTTTTATCCCAACAGGTTTGCATCAGTGAGAAGCATCTGGAAGACCTGATCCCAGGATCGGGGGGAGGGCACACACACACACCAAGTACACAACACTGTATGTTCCAAGGCTCAGTCATGCTGAAAGCATCAGTTGGGTAGGGAAGGAGGACCAAAGTTCTGTGGGTGATGACAAATACATTTTGAAACCCTTTCCAGATGCAGCACAGACATATTTGGGAGCTGAACCGCCTACATACACAATGCAAGAATAGGTGGGGAAAGTGGCTTTTAACTTGTCAGGAATACATGTTTCTGTGAACGAAATAAGAACATTGTGGAATGCTCCATCTTCTATAGCTCCTCATAGCTACAGGCTAAACACAAGATTATCAATTTTCAGAACAGAAGATGGGGATTCCTCTTTGCTTTTCTTTGCTTTCTATGCAAGACAGACATGTTCCTGAAAGAAGAAATATATTCAGAAAAAATTCCCAAATATTTCTTGGTTAAATCTTTTCTAGGGAAAGAGTCAACTATTGCCAATCCTCTGTAGCAAACATCAGAGGTGAGGCCTTCTAAACAGCCCTGCCTATTGTCAGAAGTGTGTGAGCCAAAGAAGAGAAAGCACAACGTAGGTACTCTGTACGTACTTGTCCTGCCCCAGCCTGGTATTCCATTAAATATATTTCTATTTAAGCAGTCTTTTCTTGTTTTTCTTTAATGAACATGGCATGCTGAAATTAACTTGGTGCGGCATAAAATTATGTAGCTCAAAGTGAAATTGGAAGATTGTCTTAAAGGCCTATAAATGTTAATACTATATTTTTCATTGAACTCTGTTTGATAAATTTCTCTATAAATATTCCAGGCATGATTTTTATTACAGCCACATTTCCCCCCTCAATTGCTAGATTTCATTTCACAACGGATAAATAACTATCCAGGGATTTTTGGCAGCTTAGTGTTGTTCTAACCCACTGGTTTTGCAATTAGCTCCTAATGTTGCTTTTGTGAAGCCATATTCTTCTTCATGTGTCCTGAAGTCCCCAGCTATCTTCTATTATACTGAGGCTAGGCCACATTCATATCTAAATAGAATTAAGCTGCAAAAAAACCCTGCTGCCTAGATGTTCTCTAGGCACGTCTTTGAAAAGGAAAAGTCTTGTTTAAAATATCTTAAATCTGTTACCCCAGAGGTGTTACCACCATCTCTAATTGGCCCAGCCTTGGAGAGCAGCATGTCCATCTTTGGAGCTGCTAAAGATTGGCTCTGCCAGACTGGAGATAGCTTCCAGCAATTTCCCACAGAAGCCACCCCAGTAGTGCCCCTGCTACCAAAGCTTGGCCATGCAAGCCCAGTACAGGCAGGAGTAAGGAAAAAGCATTATGTCACTTAAATATGGTTTACAGCTTCCTTTGGGGTTTTCCTTAAAAACAGTCAGCAATAAACCAGCATGAATGGATTCATTTCTTAGGAAAAACAACTCCAGCATCCCTCGGGGTAGTTGCTGGACAAGCCCACTGAGTCAGCAGCAGACTGGCACAGTTACTGCTATTTGCTGTGCTGACATCCAACAGATGCCGTTCAGCTGCTCTGCGTGCCTTTGGGCCTTGCCTGGAATCACTGGAAAGTTGTTAGACCACTTTAATTTGTAAACCTATTGACAAGCATTTAATGTTAAATATTTAATGAAATATTAGTGATGAGTAATTCTGGCAGATGAAACACAGTTTCACACATTTTGCATCTAATTTATTTAGCGCTAAATGTTTGCCCTGATTTCCTTTACACATGGAAGAGTCAGATTTAGATAAAAACTTTGCATATCAAATAGGACAATTCTTTGAAAAGTCAATCAAGTTTCTATGTAAATGCTTGTATTTGAGTTTCCCACAAGACTCTGTTTGCAGGCATATATCCTGCCATGATGGAAGTGGAAGGTGTACACTGCTCCCGGTGCCTACTTACTCATTAAACCCATGATGAAGGAGATGGGAACTATCTCTGCCAAACCATCTTTACAAATATAGTGCCAGTAACAACTGAAAGAGATCCTACACAACACCACAGGTATGGGAAGGTCCTGGCTCTGCCAGTGCAGCAGGAATAGCCCAGTTTTATCATCTCTGGGTACTAAATTCAGAGCATTGGTGATATTTGGCAGTGTGACCGTCAGAACATCCTACCTGGCCAGCAATTTATTATACTGCACACAGTGTATTAATTATGGTAGCCACTGGAAAAAGCAGACAACCTCTGTGTCAACAGTCAGACAGACAATGTCCTGTGCAGCAGTGCCGTGCCTGTGTGTGGGCCAGTGCTGCCAGAGCTGCCCCGCTTACCCCCCATTCCTCAGCATGGCTCCACTGTGGCAGTAGCTCCTGACACACAAGAGATTGCCATTCTCAAAGAAATTGGACAACATTAATATTTACCCTCTGCCCCAGAAAAACACAGCCATAACACTACACCATAACCCTATGTTACCCAATACTGTCCCTCTCTTCTCCTGACATTTGTAATCCTGAGTTCAAGAGACTTTGCAATTGCTTTACTTTCTGAACAACTGAGTAAATCCAGAGAAATAGATGATGAAGAGCCTGTTAGTGCAGATCCCCACCCAACTGCCTGAGAAGTGTTTTCTGATTTGTCCTAGCTGTACCTGAGCGTGCTGAGCCCCATGGGGCGGCCAGTGCTGAGGAGGCAGTAAGCTGCAGGCAGCACCTGAGCTTCTCTGGTACCTCGGCACTGCTCAGAAGCTTTTACAATGCTTGTAGCACATGGCTCTGTGGTGAGGTTTGGGCACATGTCCCTTAGAAGCTTCACCTGGTTAAAGCAGAAAGCTGTGCTCTGGGAAGCAGGAAAGCAGTCCAATTGCTGTAATTGTTGGCAATTTATTCACCAAGTCCCTAAAGAGCAATCTATTAGTACATAATGTGCCAGCCAAGAGCTCAACTCATACTGTGTAACACAGGGCAATACAAAGCACTGAGACTCCCATCAGAGAAGCTGCTTTGGAGGGCTCAGCACTTCTAACCAGTGAGCTCAGCACAGAACAAGCCAGTGAGTGCAGCTTCTGCCCTAACATGGTGCAGCTCCTCACAGCCCCAGTCAGGTAAACAGGATGGTACCTGGAACACCAGGGCTTGCACCAGTATCAGCACTACCGCTTCTCAGGGAACAAAGCACAGGGAGGATTTTTCAGTACCACGAGGATGGGATTTGGCTACTCCACCCACAATCAGCAGTGAGGTTTTTCCCCTCCCTTTTTTCCTTCTCCTCTATTTTAATAAGGGGATTATTTCATGTACTCAGAATAGCTGGAAGAATTTTAGGAGAGATGGACAGCAGGAGAAAATATCTGTTCACTGTTAAGAGTGGGAAATAGGAAACAACACAGAGTAAAACAATCTGTTTCTTTATTTTTCCTCATGTTGGCCTGGTGGCAGGCAAAGGCTCAGGAGTATATGCTGCCCCAGCCACTGCAGAGATGGAGCAAGCCAGGCATGTGGCTAATTTCCAGAAGTGTTTTGTATTGTTAGTGAAACTTGAAGCTCAAACAGCAGCTAAAATGAAATCAAGGCAATAAATTACAATCACTCTGCCAAAAGAGTTAAGTGGGATTGAGCAGAATTCCCTGTGCTGGGCATGCTTACAGGCTGAAGGGGAATCTTTTATTATTTCACAATTTCTCTTGTTGAACAGATGTACAAAAGTAGCAACAGCATGCAGAAATAATATTTTTTTCGTCTCTGAGTTTCCTTTTATATTCTTCTAAATGCCAATACCTGAGTATATGCCAATACCTTTTCTATATGTCTTCTCTGTGAAATGAAAACAAGGTTTTCTGCAGGTTTTCCCTGTTGATCCTTTTGCTTTCCCTTTTGCTGGGTTGTTTTGGGTTTTTTTGAATGGAAGGTAGCAAGTTAAGGTGCTGCAGAGAAAACAGTTAACAGCCATTGATTCTGTGCAAGCAAATAAATACAGAGAGTAAGCGAAGAGGAAGAAAATCAGGAGAGAGGACCCAATGGACTTGCATTCCTTTCATGTTTAATCCCCCAGTGAACTACAATGGACATCTGGTACAACTGTGCCAATATTTTGCTTTTATGGTTGACTGATAAATTATCAGATTTATCTCATGTCTAGCAACTATCAATTAAGACTTTGAAATTAGATTTAATTGATAATGCCTTAATTTCTGTTATTTTCTTCCAGACAACATGTCTTCAGAGATCTGAAACCCCTCCCAGTTAGAACAAATAATATTCTTCATCTCTTATCTTGCTATACCACACGTGTGTGGGGTTGGATGTTTTGGCAACACATTTGTATTCAGGCTGTCACAAATGCACCCTGTGCCTGGGACAGCCTGAAGTACATGACTGATGGTCCTGTTCTTCAAAACATGATCAACTTCGTGAAATCAATCAATGGGAGTGACTGTGGCAGAGTAAACAAGGGAGGCTTCTCTTCAAGTGGGTGGTGCATTGCCACTTCATTCTGGAATGTCTGACTGCTGGTGGAGCAGAGTGCCTGTGACAGCTCATCCCTGTGCCAAGGTAACTCCAGAATACGCTCCGAGAATTAACGATGGAGCACTAAGGACAAACCCAGAAGACACCAGAGGTAAGGAAAATGTAGGTCACACAGACACTTGATTACATCATGGCTTAAATCTTTGAAATGAACTTATTTAGGAAGCATATGTGGGGGCAGGAGCAGTCTGTTAGCACTGCTGGCTGACACTGCCTGGTGCAACACCCTCTCCTCACTATTCTAACCTTAAACTTTACAGAATGGGAAAAAAAAAATTCAGCCTAATGATTTTTCCTTCATTTTGGAAATTTGGCCATAGCAACTCAGTTGGTTTAGTAGGTGAAACTACAGAAAAACATGTGGTTTTTTGTTTTATTACAATAGCTGGACAATCTCTTTGGTTGCTGAACCTGGGCTTTCCTTTCCCTTGGCTACTGATGCATTTCTCCCCACTAGATCTGCATTATCAGTATTTACAGCAAGGATGCAGGCACATTTTGTACAGAAACCTTCCACCCTAGCATCACTGTGTTTTGAGTGCTTAGCTTGGCCACTTTTGTCCCATCTGCTGATGGGACAGACCTATTTGCATAGAATGGAATATCTAGAAAGCCACTGCCTCTGCTAGAACCAGTGACAGGTGAGGGGAAGGGTAAACTCCTTATTTAGGGAATACAATATACTGTATTCCCTAAATACATAGTGATACATTGTGAGCACAGCTCACAATGATAAAGGAAGAACACTTTCCCAACAAAACCAAGGATAAGGGAAGGCTGAAAGATTGTCTAGTTGGGCCTTTAGAGCACAAACACAGACTGCTCCTTACTTCAGATAAACGGCATACAGTCTGTCAAGACCAAGCATCACACGCTGCAGACCAACACAGTGGAAATGCCACAGGAATCTATGGATACTGTTAGCCCTAAAGAAGAACTGCTCAAGAAAACTGCTGTGAATGCTTCCCTTCACCATTCTGGCTTCTACATTTGTAAGCCCAGCTGCTCTGCTTCCCTGCCTGCTAGACCCTGTCATTGACAGGACAAATCATCATAACATGAGGAAATATGCATTTCCTCTTCATTCCTAGGAAGCTAAACCAACAGCTATATGGTGCCAGAGAAAAGGTAGAAATTTCATCTCCCTTGTTCCCCTTGCCTTTTTATGACAGATGCCATGGGATTTCCTTGAAGGAGCTCCCATGAGCTCAAGCCCAAGGACTGACCTGTGAGATGCATTGTGAAGACAGACTTGGAGGAGTGGCTGGAATCAAGACCCACCTCTGCAAAGGGCCCCCTTAAAAGGGCACTCAGTTTTGGTCATTAGGAATGGGCTTCTGAAGCTATGTGCATACATGGGATGTGGTCACTTCTGTTGTGTTGCCTGGAGCAAGGAGGAGGAACCAGCTGAACATCACACTGGGAACCAGGGTAAAGCAAAGTGCATATAAACCAAGCTACAAAGTGAGCAACATAAATAACCTTTCTAAAGGTCCATGTTCACAAACCTAGCCAGAACCTAGTTACTCCTTACATTTAGAAAAACAAGCCACAGTAAAAAATAATTTCAAAATATTTTCCAAATATTTTTCTTTTCTACAACACCACCTAAACCTGATCCATCCAGCAGTACACAAGTTCCTGGCAGAAGCAGGAGTCATGCCTGAGGGAAAAAAGGCTCTGCTGGGGGTGAATATCTCTTTCAGCCCAGGAAACAGTGCAGTGAAATGCTATTTCACACCCAGGAGCCAGAGTTTGCCTTGTGACCCTGCGAAGGCCAGTAACAGCTTGGCACTGGTCATGGGCTGCACCAGGGCACTCACTCTGTCCCGGCCCAGAGAAAGGCTCTGTGCTTCCCCAGTAATGTCAAAGCAGGTTTCAAACACACAACTAACAAGAGGCAGTGAAAGAACCACTGCTGAACTGCAGATTGCAGAGCTGTGAATGAGATTCATGGCTGTGTTACAGTCATCTTACTCTGTCTTCAATATTTTATTTCAACGTCATAAACACAATTTTATTCATTGTAAAAAACATTTGGGGGGCAATGCTGAATTATTTATTGTTTGAAGCAGCCAAACAAACTGGTTGTCAAAATGGATTTTAAAACTTAACACAGTGTCTCATGTAATGAAGTGCAGTTTGGAAGGTGCAGAGCGTACCTTCTACAGCTTGAACTCCTCTCCAGAACACTGGTCAAATGAGCTGCCTTTGAATGTTTAACTCACAGGTGCTGTTTTGTTGTTTTGTTGGTTTTTTCCTCAGACCAGGCATATGCCTGCACTTATAGTGCTCCCATCCCATCCCATCCCATCCTATCCCATCCCATCCCATCCCATCCCATCCCATGATCCCATCCCATCCCATGATCCCATCCCATCCCAAGATCCCAAGATCCTATCCCAAGATCCCATCCCAAGATCCCATCTCATCCCAAGCAACGAAGAACTCTCCAGGATCCCCAGTGCCTTCCCACAAGGCACATCTGAGGCACGTGCTGAAACCAGGGGCAAGATTCACTGTGTGACCTGTCCACAATGCCTGACTTCGCTGAAGCAATGGGGTATTTTAAACACTTATTGACCAGGTCTGTGGGATCTGGCTTTGCAGAAGAGCTGCCTGAGTCTTTTTCAGTGTGTTAGATTCAAACATCAATTTGCTGGGCTGGGAAGCCCAACACCTGGTCGACAGCAGCTGTCTCCAGAGAACTCCAGTACCAATGCAGCCCCAGTCAAGCGCTCACCCACATGCACCACAGCACTGGTGCATACCAGTGACTCACTGCAAATTGCTTTAGTAACTGACAGCCTTTTTACAGATGCTAATGTAAGCCACAGCTAATTCTTATTGCTTACTCTGTCTCCTGGTTTGAAAAGACAAGGGTGCCTGCTAAGGAAGGCAGGAGCCTCCCTTGGAACAGAAAATAAAATCTACTCCCTCCTAATTCTAATTTTGAAATTAAGAGGCTCTCTAGCAAAGATATGAGGATTGGAATAACAGCTCTTTACTAGCAAGAAAAAAAATATTTTAAAGCTACAACTTAATAGGAATATTTAAAAAAAATACAGTGGTAGACAACAAATACTAACAGAGTTAGGATACAACCTGACACCCTGTCTCACTCAGGGTGTTGGCAGCAGTATGATTAGATGGTGGCTGCAGTCCTTCTGGCATGACAAACGGGGATCTGCTGGAGCAGCGATCCTGTAGAAGGGTGCAGTCCTCCTCCAAAGATCCAGTGGTGGTGTAGAAGGGCCTGCTCTTCCTCTGGGGATCCAGTGGAAAACAGAGGGACCAGTGGTGTTCTGAGTCCCAGATTTTATTCCATTGGAAATGCCTGGCTCCTCCCCCTGGGTGGAGCATTTCACAATGGGATGATGCCATTTTATCAATCACTCAGTGGCCCATTAAACAGAAGATCTCTTCCTGGACAAGGATTGGTGATAGAAGAGATCAGAACTCTGCCCCTCCTGGGCTCAACAGATGGTGACAGAATCCACAACCCCTGGTCACATCCTGCATTGCAATCTAAGCCATGATGGCCCATTGACAGAAGATAAAGATGGGTCTTGGAGGAGATGAAGAGCACTGCCCCCAGCAAGGTTCAACAGATGGTGATAGAATACACACCCTTGGCCACATCCTGCATTGCTACCCATGGCACTGTGGCCCTCCACCAAATGACTGTGACAAAGAATAATGTTAAGATGAAGGCAAAAAACTTAAGGAGCACTATCATGGAATTTTGCATAAACTGTGACAGAACATACTGTCAAACTTCTCAGTTTCACCAGATTTGACAACAGACATGTTACTTGTGTGCAGCACAAGTTGGGTAGGCCTCAAAGGACCAACAAGCTCATGCAAGCAGCAGGTGTTTCTCTGGTTCCTACTGTGAAGAAATACCAGAGCAGAAATGTTGGTCACACCTGGTGCTTTAGACAGCCTCTGAGTCATGAGTCACTCAGTGTCGGACCCTGAATGACCAACCCCAGCCACATCACACCCAGGAACAAAGCAACTGCGAGGAGAAACACCTGACAGCAACCTGTCTCAGCCACCAGGCCCATCTGTTTTTTTGTTTGGGACTGTCCAGATGCTTTATGTTACCTTAAAGTACCACTCTGCCTAATGCTCATATCTGTAATATTTGTGCTATATTATTCTCATACTTTATGTCTCTGGATGCTGAGGTTTTGAAGATTTGAGGGAATGGACAAGAGCCCCTGTCAGAGTCTGCCCAGGAGTAGGACAGATGGTGACAGCCCTTCCCACAGGATTCACTCTAGGGAAAAGATGGAAATCTGCCCCTGGAGCACGAAATCAACAAATAGCCCACCAGCTGCTGCACTGAGTGTGTTTGCAGAAAAACTGAAGGCAGAAAGTCTGAAGCTCTGCTACATCATCCACTGCTTATGGCTTCTGGCCCTCCCTTGAGCCCAGAGCATCCCCTGTGCAAGGGGCCAGAAGCTGCACCCACTGCTGCACCAGAGCTCTGCACGAGGCCCAAGGCGCTCCCTGAGCAGCAGTGAAATTCTACCTTCTTGTTAAACATTCACAGGATACTATTCTTTTCAAAGCACGTTTCAATGTCTACAAGTACATCTAAAATAGCAGAAAACATAGATATAGGCTATCAGTCAGGCTTGCAAAACTGTCCCCAGAAAAATCACAGGATCAGCATCAAATCCATTACCAGCTTTTTACTCTCACAGCAATTATTCTGCAGGCTTTCACGTCTGTCATTTTAAATTTTATTTACAGTTATTTTCTGTATATATATAGTTAATATATATAGTTATGTATTCATTTATTTACAGTTATGATTGCCAGAGCCATAAAAGAAACAGGAAGGCTTTAGCAAAAAACTGATTCCTGTTTTTGAAGACAGGTATCAGAGAACTGATTTAAAAACAGCTCATGCATTTTTCCATTTCCTTGTTTCCTCTTGTTACCTTGTTCAAACACTTTTAAACATTGTTTAAGAAAAAAAAAAATGAAAAGGGGGAAAGGTATTTCCCTGAATTTCGCTATCAAAGCATTTATGCATTTACGTTTTTGCAATGAAATAGTGAAATTATAATGTTGATTTTTTCTTTGTACCCCAAGGGAATAAGAATACCAGGGGGGAGGGGGAAGTTTCCAAGGATCTGAGAACACAAAATAATGCAAAAAAACTATGTATGGAGATACAAAATTACAATACTCTCCATTAGGAGGCTTGCGCCCCTACAAAGAGATTAGGAGGCAAAGTTCTCTAAGAGGTATGAAAAAAACGGAAATAAATTAGTGAAAAGTGCAGAAAAAGGTCATGACCTTGCAAAATCTCTGTTTAGCTGGATGTAATGTTTCCTCTACTCTACAGATAGAGGTTTCACACTTGGGGCTTTTTGGTCCATCTGGCATGAAAATAACAACTGTGATTTAACATAACTTTTTGACATGAAGGAAACTGCTTGTCAGTGTGTTGCAGCATCTCAGCTGTGTCTCTGTATGCCCACTCATTGTAAGACGTGGCAACAAGAAGCATACGTTACACCTTGGAGTAATTTTGATCTCAAATGCATTTTCCTTCACTTTGTTTCAGGCAATTTTCTATTCTATGCCGAGTCTTGAAATACAGTTGGTTTCAATTATTGCCCAAAAAAGAACTGGAGCTGAATGTGGCAGAAGCATGTGTTGGAGACTGTGCAATAACATGGAAAAGCTTCATTTGAACACTAAAGGGGCATTTTTTTCTAAGTGTGAGTGTCAGAAATTTTGGGCTCTTCAGCAGCAGCAGGGAATGGTAACATGAAGAGCTCAAGTTGGTACATGGTCTAGGAACATTTTATGAACTTTGAGGAGAAAAATAAGTACATTCTGCACCTAGATGAAAAATTGCTCATTGCCAGCCCAGATTGTAATGAGGAATTGGATAAAGCTCTCCTGTAAGAGGAGTCTGGACCAGTTGGATGTCTGGTCATGCAAGCTGGATGTGTCAAGAGGAGGAAATAAAAATCCTGCAGTGAGGGCATGCTGGCGTTGTAGAGCTGAGGTGGAATCAGGCCCCCCACCATGCCAAGTGTTCTGATCACTTGCCTAATGGGCTTCTGCCACCATGTGCTAATAAAGCACCTGCCTCTCTACTACACCACGCTTACAAGGTCTTGGAAATTAAACACTGTTTACATGGCAAATTAACAATTTCAACATTTCCAGTCAACTAATTGGCATAAAACATTCTCCCTTCTCTGCCCATCCTCTGCCTCCCCTCTTCCCAGTACTTTTCCTGCTTGTTCTCTGCACACATGGCCTTTGCTGCATCTAGAGCTCCCATAAAGTACAATTCCTTAAGCTCACTGTAGTTAGAAGACCTAACATCAACCAAGTATTTAGTCCACAGACTATAATTTTGCCCTATAGCACCCAGTAAGGAAAAAAATTCAGTTTCTGGGAGGCCCCACAATCCTCCTGAAAATATTTCCTGATCTTTGTTGCTCATTACTCATCTCACTGGCTGTGTAGCTGATGAATTTCAAAGCAAATCCCAGCCCATTTTGCATGGAGAGAGGATGCTGGAATATCATCTGACAATGACACTGGGGGGAAAAAAAAAAGCCATTAGCATTAAATTATCTGCTCCCAGATAATTTCCCAGATGAATCACCATAAAAGGCTCTGAAATGGTCTCTCACTCTTTCTCCTTGCATAACAATTCACTGTACTCTAGACTTGAGGAGCTATAATTTATCAGGCTTTTATCTGCAATCAGGGCATTGTTTTTGTCAGAGTCCCTGATCATGGGAGAAGTGGCAATGCCAAGTTTTCAAGGCTGGAGGATTAACCTGTAAACAGCAGAGGTCAGGCCATGGATCCCCTGTGAGAGCAGGGGGCTCTAACAGAAAACGTTGGTGGATGCCAGTAACACCCAATCACCTCATCTGGGCAGTACTCAAGGCTTTTTCCTTTGTGAATAATCACACATGAGAAAAGCCAATGGCAAAGAATAGCTTGACCAGCCCAGGCACTGGACAATCACATCACAGAACTGCCCACCAGCTCAGAGAGACCACCTCTGTCTCTCTCTCATCAATAAACATAAGCCATCAGTGATTGAGAATCATGGGATTTTTTTTCTGAGTCACACTTCAGCCTACTGTGCCCTTCTCCCCTGCCCTGAAGCCTGCACCAGCTCCCTCCTGAGCCTGCTCCAGCCCTGACCTCTGCACAGTCTCCAGACTGCTCCCCCATCCTCTGTGCCTCTGTGGAAGGCTTAGGGACTGTGGGGAGAAGGATGTCAGCTGCACCCAGGCCAGCTTCTCCTTCACAGAAACGTCCCAGACCCTGGAGGAAGGCACCCTGAGCTGCTGCCCCTCCAGCATCCCCTCCTGCAGAGGGTGACAGTCAGTGCCCCAAGACCCTCAGGTGCTCTGCAGGCCCACGGCAGCCACCAGAGGCTGGGCGAGAGGGGGAGGTGTCCACACAGCATTACCTTGCAAGCAGCAGGCCAGGAGGTGCTGGAGTCCAAAGCAACCTCCTCCATGCCTTGCAGTGAATCTGCCCCACGTCCCCAAGGCCACACTGGGCTGCTACTTCGTCTGGAGACACTTGTCCTCCCATGGCTCTTGAGATCACCCCCAAAACCAACCGGGTTTCAAAATATCCATACCAGAGTTAAGAACACAAAGGATTACACCCATAGACAGATGTGAGGATTTTGAAAGAGAATCACTGCTGTGAGAGCAGGTTGTACATCCTGCAGGAGAAATCTCCCTAATTACAGTTTCCCAGGTGATGCTGAGTAGCTGCTGCTGAACACACCATGTGAAATTCCAGCTCACTCCCCAGCAAATAGAGATGAACACAGAAAATCTTGGGCTCCTGCTCCATGTCTGTGGTTGTTTTTTGTTGCTTTTTTTCTGGGTAACAAGACTTCTACAAAATTTACTTTTTGCTACTTACCAAAAGACTTGGTCAAAAGAAAGTAACAAAACCCATAATAAACCCAAGTGATAAATAGGTGTGTTAAAGAAAAAAAAGATTTGTGCAATTCTTTATTTCTAATGTTCTCACCTGATGTGATTCTGGGTGGGGAGAAGTGACATAGAGATCACCATTAACAGAGGGCATCCCAGATGTGTTTTTCAGTGTCCAAACTGCACATCTGGCTTCAGTTACAGACAGACAGAGCCACAGTGCAGGGTGGTCCAGCCTCAGCCAGCACACCTTCTGCAACCAGGAACAGGAATTCAGGTGTCTGCCAGTGACTCTCAACCCTACACGTGCAGCCAACCAGCGCTGGCTGGTTCACTGCACAGGGCTGAATTGTGCCACTTCAATGCCCATGCAGTGCCAGTGTCATTTGGCAGCAACTCCTGAATTTCAGTTTCAGTGTTGTAATAAATGGGAGCTGTGCAGGTTTGTGAAGGGATTTAACTATCTAAAGCCACAGTGAGGTGACCCCATACTCCTGCCAGAGGTTTGTATCCAGGCCGGGGAGCAAGGCTCTACTCTCCCAGGTGTCATTTTACAAATGTATTTTCAGGCTTGATTCTCCCCATTTTTGTAGTGAAACACAAGAATTAGGATCTTTTAAACTCAGAAACCTCACCAATTGTTCTCTGCTATCCAGATGGGAAAGTGACTAAAAGAATAGTAACACCTGGGTCACGTGCAAGGGAAGCATTTGGAAATGTCAGGAGCTTTTTCAAGCAATTCAGGGTATCTTTTCCCTAGCTGTGCATTCTCCATCTCTGCTACCAGCTGAGCTGACTTCTGTAGAGCAGGAGCTCTACACTGAGTTCTGTAGAGCAAGAAGCAGTAAAGGATAACCCCCCACTTTACAACTCCTCACACATGGGACGCAGCTCTTCCAAGACAGCATCCCTTGAGGGTGACTCAGTCCCCTGGGACCCCAAGACCTGCCCCTGTGAAGCCAGAGCAGGAGCTCAGCTCCCATCTGCTGCATCTGCTCCCATTCATAGCAATGCGTGTGGTGTCTGAGTCGGTGTTTCAATTACCAGGAATAATGCTGAAGCATTTTCAGTGGAAGCAGAGAGAATTATTGACTGTAACACTAAAATTATTTTATCCACAGAAGTCAGTGACAGCATATACAGTCTATCAGGAACATTTAGTCTGCCACAGAGATTAAAATATTTTCATTAAAAATAGCATCTAGAGCATTATGCAGTTGGGTACAACCTGAATTGATCTGCCATGATAAGAAAAATGCTTTCTTCTTCATGTTTGCCTTCTTAAGCTCTGATTCAGTGAAAACAGAGTTTCCCAGGGAGTTCTGAAGTCACTCTTTGTCCTTTGCATGGTATCAGGCTCCCAGGGAGAGTCAAGCACCGCTCCTCCCAGAGCTGTGTCAAAATGCAGCATGCTTTTCATTCAGAGAGGCAGCAAGCATGCCCTGCACCAGTGACAGCCCCGAGATAGATTCCAGTAATCAGAAAGTCGCAACAGCAGAACAGAACTGCCTCCTTGGTCTCAAGGGAGATAAGCTGGACAAGAGCAGAGGTATAAATCAGCACAATTGGTTTGACAGAGAGATTACAGACAGCAAATACTAACTTGCAGTGCAGAGGCACACAGAGTGCAGTAATCAGGGTAAAATAATCAAAACAGCTTGTGAATTCAATCTCTTATTTTTTTTTACAAGCTGAAATGAATTTACTTCATTTTCCTGAGGGAATGCAGATTGCTGTCATGCATCTTTTGTTCCCCTCTCCAAAGTAGACATCCTTTCTCAAGCCTGCTCTCTCTGTTGAAATTACGCCTCTAATTTGGTGCAACAGATTTTGTGCTGCAGTGAGTACATACTCCAAAGGTATTGTTCTGAGCAAAAGAAAGTATTAGTAATATGACTCACTGGAAAAGTTTAAATAACTGGCTAGACTACCTCTGAGCATGATTCTGTTGATTTCTCACCCACCTGAAAGTGCAATACCTTAGCCACTCCTTTTTAACACACAGTAGCATAGTTCGAGGCAGTGTGGAAACCTCCAGGGCCCTGCTGTTCCTGCCCTCCTTTGGGTCCCAGACCTGCCTTGGATCCTTCTCTAGAACAAGTGATTGATGCTGGCCAGAAACCAACCTAGAGCTGGGGAATATAGATCAGCCCTCAAGCAGGTAAACACAGAAAGTCCTGAGCTGTGGTTCCACGGACTGATGCATAGCTAATACTAACACAGCATTAAATGTCTCAGGCCATTTTGACAAAGGTGTTAATATAAAGGTGAAAATAAGATAAAATATGTACTTTTTTATTGCTCATAATGAAAATGAACTTCAGGAAAATTATTTTGTTTTCTTGGAACTGTGTCCTCACTTCAGAAAATTGCTTGAATAGGAAAGTCTCAGCCAGCTCTCTCTCCCAAAGGGTTGTTACTCAGTAACACCTCAGTGGGACTCTGCATGGTTGCCAGGGGACCATCACACAGTAAAACGTAAATAACTTCCTAAATGTATCCACTGTATTTTAAATTCACTTCCAACAATCCCCTTCTAGACACATACTGCTGTGTTTCCATTAGAAACAGTTTGCCAACTTTTCCATCATCTGGGAGCTAATCAAGCAGAATGACAGCTATTCCAATGCCAAATGGAGGAAAAGTAATGATGAGTGAGAAGAGGACAAGCACAGACTGTGCAACCTTCCATGCCAAATATTGATCTGCTTATCAAGCTGCACAGCTGTTTGGAAATACAGCAGTTCATCTGTGATGAAATCCTGTGTCAGGCCTGAAAAAAGCTGAGGAGCTTGGCTCCAAGACTTTCTCATTGAGCAGAGCTTACACAAGTCCCGCCCCAGGGGGGCTCAGGCACTGCTTGGCAGCAGCACCCTTGGATAGTCCTGTGGCTTTGGATGTGGAAATGCTTGTTCAGAGTTCTAAACTAAAATTGTTTAGGTAAGCGTGGGTTGTAAAAGAAGCAATTATCTTAACTGTATTTGTAAGATAAAGGAATTTACTGTTATGAGAAGAACTGCTGTAGAAATCATATGAAGAACAGGGAGTTTTAGCAGAATATGCCCACACTTAGAAGGCCATAAGCAATAACAGCAGCTGCATCTGGAAGATTTGGGGAAAATCAGCAAGTTAAAGATACCCAGGATGAAAACCCAATGATGAAAACATAGCTTGGGATTTGAGCCATCCTTTTGCAGCTTGCTGATTGTGCCATCCCAGAGGCATGTGTAAGCCTTCCTTAGGACTAGGGGGAGGTTTTTTTCAGCTTCTCAGATTGTGCTGGCTGGAACAGTTCCAGATGCATGCATGAGCCACTGTAACTCTGGACTCAGAGCTCATGCTGTGGTGCACAACCACAATGTCCTGCACATCTGAGGGCCAGACCAGTGATGCCCTTACACGGCGGCCAGAAATCATCCTCCTTGCAACCCTGGCTCTCCTCCAAAACAAGGCAGTTGAGACCATCTCTGAAAGTACCAGTTTCTGAAAGATCTCTTCTCAGGAATGAGCTTAGCCAGGATATCTAACATTTATGCACTTTGCTAGTGTGTGTGAGTCATCCAGGTTCTTTCTGCTCAAAGGAGTGAAAAAGCAGTGATTCATCTCCTACCAAAATAGGTGTACAAGGGAGGTGGGATGGAAACTTGTGTCAAGCTACTTGTCTTCCAGAAAGCTCCAAGAGCTCTTGCCTCACTAGCCCAGGCACAGCTCAGAACTTCAAAATTTCTAATTTGTGTAAGACTATTTATTCAGAATTAATACAGTTAACCCTAGCCTTTGGAAGTAGTTATTGAAGAGCATGGGAAACCAGAAATAAACTAACAAAGAACGAGGCAACTAAAAATCCACCTATATTCTAGAATGGAACTGTAAAATGTTTATCAGACCCCCTCTGCACCTGCAAGGATGGGTAGAGCCAGAAGGCAGGGAGGCAAAAGTCTTGGTTTTGACAGCATCTATTTTGGAAGCACCTGGTATTTTGACTGTTTTGGAGCTAGATTTGGTGGAAGAGATCCTACCTCAAGCTTCAGTAGAGAAATGCATAAACAAAGCTATCTGAGGAGGAGTAACCGAGGTTAATTCAGTCATGGTCCAGAGATGCAAATTCTGTGCATCACTCTGACATCCATTGCAGAGTGTTTGCAGCAAAAAAAAACCTTTCTTAAAGCTCCTCGCTTTAATCCCATGAATTGGAATACAGCTGGGATTAACTCCCAGACTGGCATTACTAGGCCTGATCCTGAATAACATCTTTAAGATATTTCTTGGGAGCTTGATGGCTGTCTTTGGTCTTCAGACAGAGTCTAGATGACAACAGGACAAAAATCCTGGGGCAAGTCATGCAGAGCCAGATTCATATCCATCTTCCACAGTGCAGCTGCTAGCCCTGATCACAAGCCACATTAAATGCATAAATCCTACCACTGCACAACTGAGAATTTCTCAATTTCATCCCAACTCAAAATTAATTGGAATATTAAAACCCCTTTTCTCTTTTCATACAGTCATTCCTGTTTTTTTCTAAATACTGCACCCTGACCCTTTCACTTACAACAGGAGATATTACCAAATTAAAATTATACACAGTTGCTGCTAATAGTACTAATTATTGTTGCTAATTGTAACAAGAAGATGATTAAAAAGTATTCAGTTCTCAGAGTTCCTTTGAATTGCCTTTGAATTGCATGAGATTGATTTACATTTCTGCTTAGCCTACATGGCACCAGAGTGAATAGCTGTACTTTAATAGTGCTTACACAAAATATGGGGAAAGAAAGGTGCATAAGACTTACTCACTGAGACTGCCAGTGAGAAGGCACTTCAACAAGGGGAAAGTGTTGAAAACAACTGCACAGGTGAGTAACAACAAATAAATAAAAGGAAAAGAGAAATTCAAGCTCTGACTTTCCAGATTTAAGCTCAAACATTCAGAAGGCTCCCTGATGTCCTTTCCTTTCTCCTTGCCAACAGATTATCTCTTAAGGTAACTTTGTTTACTAGATATTGGTTTAACATCAAGTTAGTACTGTCTTATGCAAGGAAGGGTTTGCAAATGGAAAGAGAGATCCCTTTCACCTTCTTAGAACCCAACCATGACTTAGGATCCAATCGAAAGCAGCAAATTCTATTTGGACATGACATCGAAAAAGCTTGAGGGAATGAAAAACAACTCCTCCAAAACAGTAAACCATTGTGGATTCTTTCCTCAATAAACAGAGGAAAGTTAATCATTGACATATCTTGAAAAGGACTCAGCTGTTTCATCCTTTGCTATCACATCTTTGTCATGCTAACTCAGTTGAAGAGGTAAAAACAAGCCAGAATAGCAGTAGTATCAAGGCAAGGTATGTACTTTGAAACCTCAAATACTTCTGGTTTCAAATAGATTGTTCTTAATTCCTAATTACTTTGATTTGTTTGGTACCTATCTGTAAGTAGGGAGTGTAGTGCAGCGTGCTTGTGCTGTAAAAATGACGCAGACATCTCCTCGGACCAACCCCTCTAATTTGACAGCATGTTCTAATAATGTGGCACAGATTTCCTTAAAGAAGGTTTTAAACAAGAACAGATATTTGCCTCTGGGAGGCACAAATAAATTTGTGGGGGTTTTATAGGTGTTTTACTATATAGGGCGGGGAGGATTCTTAGTTATATGCTAGCAAGCATTTAGAGCTGGACAGACTGAAACTGCAAGGAACTACCTACTCTACTTTTTGAGGGAAATTTTTTAAGCAAGCAGAAATGTATGCTTAACATTTATTAACTCAGCAAACTCATTTTACCATGGTGCTCCAGTAAAAAGTGATCCCTGCCCAACTGGCAGTAAACCTCGATGTACAATAGCAATAATGGCCCAGCAGCATCCTTTTCCCAGCATACTAACAGGGTGCAGCCTCTCCCCAAAGGGTACAGCTTATCAAAGCAGTTTACTCAGTGAACTTCAATCAAAGGGGGTTTCAGAAGTCCTGTCTTAATTTCCTGCGTTTGCCTGCTTCGGTTTGCATTTTATATCAGGCTTCTCTCAACACAACACAAGTACTCTCCTATGGAAAGGGAACCCAAGATCCTCTTGAAATTAAAAAAAAAAATTGTTAGAAACAGGAGTACACACCTATGCTCAATTTTTCCTTTCTAAATTTGATTTCAAACATCGACAATCAGTGACATTAAAAATCACATTATGACTTTATTTATTATCTCAGAAAAGAACAAATTTGATCCAGTTCATCCAATTCTTTTTAGACAAAGCAATTTAATTAATTTATAACGGATTGCACACTGTCAGGACCTCATCTCACATCATAATCGAACACTTGAAGATAGATGACATCACTTGCCCCCCCACCAAATGTGCATACATTATTGATTTTTCCAAAGCCTCACAAATAGGGTAGTTAGTAATCATTAAAAATTAAAGAGAATGTTGCTGGCTGGCAAGGAAGAATGGGAAATTTTGCTCTGGCTCTATTTATATTCTCCTGCAGCAGAGCTAGAGCCTTTTTATTGCAAAAGAACTAGGAAAATAAGAATCATTGCATCCCTGTGCAGCAGAAAACTACCCAGTGCCCCTCTGGATTAGGTATTGCTCCAAGGGAAGCCACACGGGTAAAGGAGGTGCCCATCCACCTGCAGCCTCCTGGTGCTGATGCTCTAGGGCTTAGAACAGCTCTGCAAGCTGGTCCCTGTTACTATTCTCTACCATTTTCACTCTGCACTGTGTTTGCCTCAGGAATAACCTTTTACACCCACCAACATATAAGACATTTACTAAGGAGGTTCATCCTATGGTCACACCATAAACTGCTGTGGTCCTTTATTATTTCCAAGCAGACTTTTGCTCAGAAGCAATTTGAATGTTTGGAAAATATGTAATTTTCATAATTATTCCTAGCAGTATTTCATAAGAGTATCGTGGTTCCCCAGCACAGTTTGTCAAATCTTCCTCATGCCTGGTCCCCACCTGCTTGCACACAGTGGCTGCTCCACCAGTCATTACCAACTCTGCAAGTTATGGAGGTCCTGGGAATAATTAATTTTAAATTCTCTCTTTGTAGAACAAAACTCTGGCAAGGACCTGGAATCACAGTCACATTATCTAGCTATTTGTGAGGCCATTCCAATAATGAAACACACATCCCTCTGGAAATTTTACTAGCTCAAGGAAAGACTTTTAACTGACATTTAAATGTCAAGCTACTGTGTTAAATGTTATGGGCATTCCATTGCTCAGCCCAGTTGAAATATGACAGATCAAATGCTCCTTAACAATCAACCATAATTAAAAGTGGATGTTACCTGGAAAGCCAACTACAGATGACATGTTTAACTGGGCTGATGGATATCTACCTGACTCTGTTGCATGAATGCAAACCCAAATACATCTTCAGTGGGCCACTGGGAATGTATTGAAGTAATTACTTTGAGGATAATACCTTCATTCTTTCTGAAAAAGTCCTATTCCCAGTGTCATACTGATTCTTTTTGTTCTACTTACTGTCAGTTTACCTTTACCCTACCGGTATCTTATCCCATCCTATCAATGTCCTTATTCTACTGGCATCCTGCCCTACCAAGTGAAAACTTGCTCTGTCCATCTTAAAAGGGAGCAATAATTCATTGTCCACTTGATGAATATTGTGGTTTGCCCAGAAGACTGTCTGCAGTGCTACCCCATTTACACTCTACATTTATTTGAAATGATCCCTTAGACCTGTACATGTAATTCAGAAAGGGGACTAAGCAATAATCTAGCTGAATTAAAACAATATACTGCATTACAATAAATTATAGTAAAATACTTTACTATTAATTGGTCACAGTTTGCAAAGCCAAGAACACATCTTTCAAAGCTGCAAAAATAGTGTAAATAAAGTTAAGAGTAGATAATAGACATAAGGTACCAAAGCCACCTAGGGAGTAATGCAAGATTCAGATCAATATTTGATGTTCCTAAGCCCATCTCCAGAGATCCTGCCTTGACTGTTAGAGAGTGGATCACAGGAAAAGTCACAGCCACGGTATTTGGTAATATTTTTTAGCATTTATTAATACTGCACAGTCATTTCTGGCAGCACATGTAGTGTGTCAAATTGTAATTTCATTAGTCGGGTCTGCATTACTGTAACAATTGGCCAAGACCCCAGATTCCTTGAGCTCGCCTAGAACTTCAGCTCTCCATGCTGGCTACAGCAGGCTTTCACCACAGAGCCACTGGTGTGGGGATGGGGACTCAGCTCTGGACAGGACTGATGTGTACAGCTTTGATCTCTGCAGTCTTCCCTTTGGAGAGGGGCAGTCAGAGAAGGACAGCCACAGCAGGAGTGCTCTCCTCTCATTACCTTCTGACACCATCTCTGGAGGGGAACATACAAGAAGCAATCCTGCTTCTTCACCCATGCCTCTTTGGCCTGACAGCTGGAGTGACTGATGATATGCAA
Organism: Regulus satrapa; assembly: GCA_013396955.1. Lineage (NCBI taxonomy): Eukaryota > Metazoa > Chordata > Aves > Passeriformes > Regulidae > Regulus > Regulus satrapa. Next base: position 61,418 of record VWZN01017005.1, on the reverse strand, counting down.
AGACAGTGAGCACCCCATTCCTGGAGGGCGGGAACTGTGACACCGAACACCTTTGCTGCTTCCCCCAACTCTGACACTGGTTGTCTTTCATTAAAAACATATGGGCTATAATCAAGACATCTCCACTCATCTTCACTGTTATGTAAACATAATTCCTTTCAAATAGGCAAATATGCCTGCATTATTGGGTGAAGGTGTCTATGAAGATTATAAAATGTTTAAAGAACCAAGTCAGACTTGTTTGAAAAAAGGATGAACTGATATTATGAATTATAAAAAGATGTAACAAATGACTTGGTATCAAGGAGCTGACAGCTCTCCCAGGAATGCTCTTCTCAAAAATAGCAGAGGTGCTGAATTTAAACACAGCTTCCAGTATTGTTGCTGATAAATAACTGTATTATGATGAGCACTGAACATGCTTCACTAGGGATGTGAACTCTACACATTTTCTATCTTTTCAAGAACTAAATTACTAATTTTTATGTATTGTATAGGATTGAAAAACTGTGGAGTAGTCTTTATGGTAGACGTCATATGGCTCCTAGGATTCATTAAAATATCTTTGTATTATAACACAGCTGAGGAGCAGCACAAGCCAAGGAATTTAGCAAATTTACCACAGAGTTCCTGTCAATAGCAGGACTCTGCAGTTGTCACATTGATGGAGTTAATGGAATTCGTGGCTGGGGCAGAGACAATCACACAGCTGCCATCAGCCACCATCTCAGTTTTGACAAGCAAGGCAGGATTATTATTTGTGCCAGGATCTGTGCCAAAGCAGATAATTAAGCTATACTTTTAATGATTACAGCTGACATTACAGAGTAGAAATGCCAAAAGATTTATGTAATCTATGCGTACACATCACCAGTTTTCTATGTTCTGGCTTTTTTATGAAAATACCCCTATGTAGAAAGCTATATGAGGTCATTTGAGTCTCCACTATGAATTTGTCCCCACGCTGCACCCTTGCATATTTGCCTTAAGATTTGGCTGGTGTCCTGGCTTGTTTTAACCTGGGCACTGGAATAAACTGGTCCTGCTCCCTTCCAGCCCTGGTTCTCAGACCCGGGGATGCTGAGGTACCTCCTCCATCCATGAGACAGAAGCAGACGGGGATGCACTGAGCCTTCAATCCTTGGGCAGCTCTGGACCAGCAGCACTCCCATGAGGAGCTGGCAGAGGACAGGCACTCCCCCAGGCAGGAATAGGAAGGACACGGGGAGGATGTACAGGTGCATAATGCATGTAGCACAGAACATCATCCTAGAGGTGCATTTGCTGCTTTCTGTTTTCAAGGTTTTCAGGAAAAATAGCCTGTGTGGGACGATACTGCACCCAGCCCTAAGAACTACCGCATCTGGAGTAGGAGGAGCAACACCTTTGTGTCCAAAAGCTACTGGGGATTCATTTTTTACCGATTATGGCCAATGCAGCAAGCTCTTGATACAGTGACTGCTACTTTCTTGCTCGTAGTTGGCTTTCCATTGAAAGACCAATATTACATTTCAGTGTTAGCCCAGAAATAGCTAACACAGTGGGAGTAAAGAATTCCTTGACTGGAGGATGCCCTTCTATGGTTTGTGCTATAATTCATGCTTCTTCCTCTAAAATCTCAGTGGAGAAAAATATTTAAAGGAGGCTACACAGTCTTCTTGTCCTGATGCTACCTGCAAGCCCCAGGATCTGTGCACAGGCCCTCTGGACTGAGTGTAGAATTATTTGGGGCAGGAATGTACTACGTCCCTTCTCGAGGCACCTTCCTGACCAGACAAAGCAGGTGGCAAAGGGCATTTGCCAGAATGAATAAACAAATTCAGTAAAACTCAGAGGTGCTCCTGTTGAAAGTTTGTTTTTCCTTTGATCAGTTTGTCATCACACTAAGTTTCTTGATGCTTATAACACCCTTACTTCTTTTCAAAGGAACAGCTTTGCTCTCAAATGGCAGTTTGTGACTGCAGTTTCCCCAAGAGGCCTCTAGCATGGCTATGCTGATGTCTCATACATGTCAACCACCATTCCTTATTTTATTTCACAAAAAAATGTCACTACAGACATGATTTGCTGTTGGCCACTGTGTTTATGATGATTTTCTTGTTATACACAGTTGTGGTGCTGAATCATTGATAGCTGTTGGAAAATTCTCATCCTTCAGAATGGAATGTCTTTGAATGACAACAATAAGTGCTATTCAAAACACGAAAAAAAAAGAAGTCCAGCCCTTTTAAAAAAGGACAATCAATATTTTTCCTCTCTTTATCTATTCAGGCACACACCAGGACTAATTAACTTAGGACTAGCATGGCTTGATAGAGTAAAAAAGGACTTTTTTTTTGTAAAAAAAGTACAAAATTAAAAGAAACCTAGCTTGCTTAACATTAGCATGTATGTTTGTAAAAGAAGAGATACAAACCAGGATCAGGATTGACTGTGTATGTCCTTAATTTTTAAAAACAATCTACCTTTCATTACTGAAATGCAGAGACTGGCACTAATATTTCAGGCATGTAACTAGGTTACAGAAAAATGGATTTCATAATAACCTTCTGTATCCAAGTAATAAGGCTGTGATGTAGAGATGCGATGTAGAGACATAACAATAACAATAAGCTAGTAATATTTTTTTTACTCTCACAAAGCCACAATTTCAATTAGATAAATCTGATAATTAATTACACCACCTGCAGAATCTATTATGATTTCAGCATCTTAACAGAACACTTTAATGGTTAAAGAGCAACTCTAGCACTTTAGGCCCTCAAATTTCAATGCAGGGAGCACTTAGTTTCTGCTGAATCCACCAATGCTTGAGGACCATCATCAGAAATTAGAGCCATTAAAATACGACCCCAAGTAGCTTAAATTTTATAGTCTCCTCAAATATAATTTCTGGTTTTTTGCCTTCTAACCTTACAAAATATGACGATTTAAACAAATTGAAAATATTCTGTTCAATGTATACAGTAAAGGCAACCAGAGCAAGCAGTAAGCAGTAATCATACTGCACTTGTAGTCAGGGCAGAAAGCATATAAGGTGTCTTGGTAAGTCCAGCACCAGTTTTGCAGCTTCAGTATCCTTTGTTGACTTTTGCTTATTTCTGTCTCTGGAGATGGGAAGTATTCCTTGAACAATGTGCTGTCTCTGTTAATCTAGTTATTCATCCATTGCTTCATATGCTGCACAATCAGTAATTTTCTAGTAACATAAAAAAGTACATTGGCAGAAGGGGACAGAAAAACTCCTCACTATGTGGGTACCACATCACTGGCTCAGACATCTTTAAATTCCCTGGGAAAGATCAAGCTGCCAGTGTTGGACATGACTGTACTCTGCCTGAGATCCATCACATGTATGTATGGCACTACTGGAAAAGGGGAAGAATTGATTTTTACACTCCATCACCAGTGCCACCTGTGCCCATATGCTGCTAAGGTTTTCCTGCAGCATAACAAAGGGAACGGGCAACATTAATCTACCCAAGGCTTACCCTGTTCTTTGGCTGTATGTCCCCCCTTGGAAAAATCCACCTTTTCATTATTTGATTGTTGCGAAGGACAAGGGAAAAATGGGAAACGGGCCCGATTTCCTCTGGAAACAAGCCTTCCAGGAGATACCCCTCTCTACATGCCTCCCCATCACTCTTGCACCATAAGAACTTCTGCGTGTTCCAGGCTCAGTACAACCAATTTAGTCTTCTGGTGGGGAAAACAAAAGAGCACTCCTTGAGGAAAGTTGAATCTCATACAGGTGCCATAAAAATAGGTACTATATGAGTAGTGGCCAGAGGAGGATCTTGCTCTAAGTATCTCCATGGAAGGAAGAGCTCCATTCTCAGAAACCATTAGAGATTCTGCATGAGTAACACACAGTACAATGCTGTGGCTGCAAGCAAAGCTCTGTTCACACCAGCCCCTGCAGGGATAGCCCAAGCAGCTTTTTGACCTGCCACAGGCTGGTGTGGCCATCACACAAACTGCAATCCCACCTTTCCTCAGTGCCAGCTCCAGCTGTCATCAGCTGCTCCTTGACGCTGGCCTCACCTGTGTCCAGGTGGATCTTGCCTTTCTTCAGGGCAATGCAGATACACAGCCAAGCTACATTTGAACATAGAAGACTAGTATCCAGAGGAGATGGAGAAAATTACTGCCGCTGCTTTAGCTCCACAGTAAGAATTAGAGGGAGAACTGGAGGTAAATAACACTCATCTGTACTTAAGTTTTGGGTTTCAGTCAATTCCAATTAAATCTTTAAAGCACCCTGAGCTGCACTGCAGAGTTAATGGATTTGGCAGATAACAATACTGGCATGAAAAGCTAAACTCAAAGCACACAGCTCTGCTTCCTCCTGATCAATGGTAATTGCGTTTCGCAGGAGCCAGAGGCTGTGCACGCACTCGCCGCCCGCTGCGCCCAGCGCCAGAGCACTGCAGGCCCAGCCTCCCGCCCAGGAGAGCAAGGCACAGCCAGCCAGCAGGGCTGACAGGGCTGCTGGAGCACTGAGTGCCTGGGGACCAAACACAAGCCGAGTGGTAAGAGCCACTGTGCTGCTCACTGGAGAGAGGAGCTCTCTCAGGGGTGGGGACATCCTCGCTTCTCCGGGGGCAGCACAAAGGAGGGACTTGGCAGCCACATCCCCAAAGTCTCAGACCACTTCACGGAGTGGACACTGGAAAACTGCATATCCCCATGTTACAATATCTGCACATCATCCCATTTGAAGCTCAGTAGAAAGTTACTGTTTTCTGACATTAGTATGTTTAAAGCTTTCAGAAATAAAATTGAAATCCATCTTGAGTTCACTGTGCTAGTGGCTTAAGGAGTTCCTCTGTGTACCACTTAAATGGTGGAAACTGTCCCAGTTCCATGGGACTGAGGTCTTCCTAATTGCAGTTCAGTATTTCTGCCCTTGACTACAAAATCCAAAATCACAGAAGGACTGAAATTCAGAAATTGCGCCTGAAGAACAAGTGGGCAGAGGTTAGACAAATTCAAGGTTTCCTTTCCAGTCACTCTCAGGGTGCCTGGCAAGCCATTGTGTCAGGCAGCACTGGCTCTGCCTGTAATGATTCGTGTTTCTTTTCACCCAAGGTTGAAAATGATGCAAGATTCCTGCAGGCAGACCTGGTAACTGAGGCCTTAATTCACCTCATGGGAACTGCAGGCTTGACAAAGTCTTGCTCACCACAGCAGCATGTAGAAGATGGTGTATTATATCTTGTAATACAAAAGTCCTTTCCATCTGAAATCCACTAGGATTCCCAGCCCATGTAACAATGTACTCAAAGCACCTCTCCCCATCCGGCACCTCATCCCTCTGTGCACACAGTCACTAAGGTAACTGCTTGCAGTAGCCACAAACACTGGGAATGGTGTTCACACCTACTGCCTGAGACTGGTGTAAGTCAAATTTTTTACAGGTGGATTTCGAGGACCAGGAACAAGAAGCAGACATTCACAGCATCTCCCAGCCTGCTCCTGGGCCAGGCAAGCATAGAAAAGCTGTGCTCACCTTCCTGCTCCAGGGCAGATATGCTTCACATGACATGGCCTCTCCCTACTAATCTCACGGCAGATTCCTGACAAAGCCAGCTCACATTTTTGTGAGGAACTTGAGGTGGGCAGGCAAGATGGTAAGTTTAAGCCTGTAACATAATGTCATAAATATTGAACATCATTAACAAACTGTGCAACACAGTCAGGAAAATAAGTGCTATTTTGAATTCTTAAAAAAATTCAGCCCTATATTTCTAACTGCAGGTGTAAAGGGTCTCAGATTAGTGCAAGGAGGATGTGATATATCTGGCTCTCATCAGAATGAAAGATTAAATTCTCTCCTGGAATAGATATTAGAGACAACCAAGCAAGTTTCACAGAATTCACAGAATGACCAGGTTGGAAGAGACCTCCAAGATCATGGAGTCCAACCCAGCCTTAACACCTCAGTTAGACCATGGCACCCAGAGCCACATCCAATCTGTTTTTAACCCATCCAGGGGTGGTGATTCCACCACCTCCCTGGGCAGACCATTCCAATGCTTTATCACTCTTTTAATGAAAAAAATTTCCTAATATCCAACCTAATTTTCCCCTGATGCAACTTTAGACTGTGTCCTCTCATTCTCTCAGTGGCTGCCTGGAGAAAGAGACCAACCCTACCTGACCACAGCCACCCTTTAGGGGGCTGTAGAGAGTGATGAGATCACTCCTGACTCTCCTTTTCTCCAGGCTGAACACCCCCAGCTCCCTCAGCCATTCCTCATAGGGTTTGTGTTCCAAGCCTGTCACCATCCTTGTTGCCCTCCTCTGGATGCACTCGAGTGTCCCAATGTCCTTCCTAAAGTGAGGGCCCAGAGCTGGACACAGAAGTCGAGGTGTGGCCTCAACAGTGCCAAATACAGGGCAAGAATGCCCCCCCTGCTCCTGCTGGCCACACCATTCCTGATCCAGGCCAGGAGCCACTGGCCTTCTTGGCCACCAGGGCACACTGCTGGCTCACATCCAGCCAGCTGCTGATCAGTACCCCCGGGTCCCTTTCTGCCTGAACAGTGTCCAGCCACACTGTCCCCAGCCTGTAATGCTGCAGGGGTCATTGTGGGTTCTTGGACTTATTAAACTTTATCTTGATAGACTCTGCCCATCCATCCAACCATTCTAGGTCTCTCTGCAGAGGCCTCCTACCTTCCAACAGATCAACACATGCTCCCAGCTTAGTGGTGTCTGCAAATTTATTAATGAAGGACTCAATACCCTCATCCATGTCACCAATAAAAACACTGAACAGAACTGGCCCCAGCAGAGACCCCTGAGGGACACCACTGGGGACTGGCTGCCAGCTGGATGCAGCTCTGGGCCTGGCTATCCAGCCAGTTCTTAACCCAGCAAAGAGTGCTCCTGTCCAGCCGTGGGCTGCAGCTTTTCCAGGAGTGTACTGTGGGGGACAGTGTCAAAGGCCTTGCTGGAGTCCAAACAGACACATCCAAACCTTTTCCTGCATCCACCAGGTGGGTCACCTGGTCATAAAAGGAGATCAGGTTGGTTAAACACTACCTACCCTCCTAAACACATGCTGGGTGGGTCTGATACCCTGGTCATCCTCTAAGTTCTGTGTGATGATGCTCAATATAAGCTGTTCCATAACCTTACCAGATACTGGGGTAAGGCTGACTGGTCTATAACTACCATGATCCTCCTTCCCACCCTTTTTGTGAATGGGTGTCACATTGGCCAGTTTCTTGTGATCTGGAACCTCACCAATGAGCCAGGACTGTTGGTAAATGATGGAGAGCAGCTTTGCAAGTTCATCTGCCAGCTCCCTTGTCACCCTGGGATGAATCCCATCTGGTCCCATAGACTTATGAATATCCAAGAGGCTCAGCAGTTCTCTAACTGCCTCCTCTTGGGGGGACCATTCTGCTCCCTGACACCATCAACCAACTCAAGAGGACAGTTGTCCTAAAGGCAAGTTGTTTTCCCACTAAAAACTGAGGCAAAGAAGGTGTTAAGCACTTCTACCTTCTCCTCATCTGCAGTTACTATGTACCCTCCCTCATCCAATAAAGAACAGAGGTTGGTCTTACGCTTCCTGTAACCATTAATATATTTGCAAAAACATTTTTTATTATCCTTTACAGAAGTTGCCATTTTAAGTTCAAACTGAGCTATGGCTTCCCTCATTTTTTTCCTACATGTTCTAGCAGTCCCCTTAAATACTTTGTGAGAGACCTGACCCTCCTTCCAAAGATGATACATCCTCTTTTTATTCCTAAGTTACTCCAAAACCTCCTTGCCCATCCGGACATTTACCTCGTCAACTCATCTTTTGGCATATAGGGACAGTCTGTTCCCGTTCCCCCAAGATCTCTGTTTTGAAGCATGCCCACCTTTCCTGAACTCCTTTGTTTTTAAGGGCTGCTTCCCAAGGAACTCTATGAATAAGTCTCCTAAATAGGCCAAAGTGTACCCTCCAAAAGTCCAACAAAAAAAATCTTATTGATGTTCCTCCTGATCTCACCAAATATCAAGAATTCTATAATTTCATGATCACAGTGCCCCACATGGCTTCTGACCACCACAGCTCCCACCAGCCTGTCTCTGTTTTCATACAACAGATCTGACATTGTCCCTCCCCTGGTGAGCTCACCCACCAGCTGTGACAGAGTTGTCCTCCATACATTTCATTGATAAATTCTGAGTCACCATACTAAGCTGCCCCCAACGTGTCTGAACCTGGAAGCAAACCTTCCATACAGAGTGCTCAGATTTAAACAACTCTCACTGTAAATCATCTGTTCCTTACATTTCCCCGTTAATTGCAGAGAAGCATCCAGAGAAAAGAGATGGCTGTAGAAGAAGGATGCTGCATCAGGCTGTTGTATTCCACAACATGAGAAGAGAGAACTATCCCTGACAAAGCGCATGCCTCTGCACTTTCAGCGCTTGTGTAATTATAGCTGAGTCTTTTGAACATTTAATGCATCTCACAGAAAATGAGACAACCACATATTGTGGCTTAATGAAAAGAACTGAAGGAAATGTACCAAATTATTGGTTAACGGGCAGCTGCTTCATAAATGCTTTTTCCCATCTGTTTTCTCCTTCTCCTTATGTCAGCTCATTCAGCCTAGTGCCTACAAAATGCTGAGCCCAATGTTTCAGGGCATCTCTAAACTCCCCAGCCAGTGATCATGAGTGACTTCAGCCACCTTGCCCTGGATTTGGTAGCTCCCATGTCTGCATAGCCAGGAAATACATGCTCTTGTGTAAACATACCCCACTACACAGGGCCTGATGAGAGCAGAGACAGCTAAAACTGCAGTCACTATCAAATAATAACAATTTAAATATATATATATTTATAGTTAATTCAGTCCCTATTATGACAGTGAAACAGCTGGTGTGTGAAGCCTGAAAGAAGGAGGGGTTTGGCTTCAGAGAGCAAATCCCTGATGAACAGGCACACAGGCAGATATTGCTCAGGGAAATGGGTGTTAACCAATCATAGGCAATAATAGTTTGAATGTGGAGCCTTTTGAACAGGATCTAGAACAGCTGTGTAAGCCATTTAAAGCTCTCTCTGCTGGATGACTCTTGGAGTGTTGTGTCGTCTCCGTTTGCCCCGACTGTGACACCTAATAATAAACTGCCTGTCAGTACAGGGTCAAGTTCTCCCCCCTTAAGGTCTCTCATTTCCATGGAGTGATTACATAGAGCAACATTCATGAACACCTCTCACAAGTCTGCTCCCAGAGAGTTATCAGACTCCATTCTTGGTTTTGCAGACAGTAACATGTGCTCGATTTCCAGCTGGAGCAGGTCCTTCTTCTCTTTTGTGAGACCTCAGGCATTAACCATAGCAAAAAGGACTGCTGCTGGACTTAAAAGACTGAGGATCTGATCCAGTTAAGACCTAGTCATCAGCAGCTTTTGCAGCAACATGAGTAGCAGCAAATAGATGTGGCACGTGCTGTTTGCCAACCTGTCCAAAAGATCTGCCATGGAAGCAGATCTTACACAGGAGCTTGGTAGCGACAGGTCTAGGCTGGGGCTGGCTAAAACAAGCCTTCTTCATGCCCACCCCTCTTTCTGATCCTTGTCTCTCCTCTCACACTAGCTGCTACGACTGGTATTAAGATCAACAAACATTGACAATATTGCTCAGACACAGGGAAATCAAAGGGATCAGTGGATGGTGTCTGCAGTGGGTAAAATCTTCTCTTGAAAATCACACCTGGACAGGCAGCATGTTACCTAAGGAGAGGAAGACACTTTGCCAGCCATGCTCTACCTCACACACACAGGGCTACATCCTGCTGGTCTGGCTTAATCTAACAGAAGGGCAGACAATGGAAATCAAGTCCCTCATCTCTCCGAGGAGCACAAGAGAGCAGATGTCTGCAGGAGTGCAAGCAATGAGAGCCACCAGCTGACTCTGCACTCCCTGACATGGAACCAGTAATCTGGGTCACATCCACACTAATTCTGTCCTAATTTACCAAGCTAGCTAACCTGCAGAAGCAAACAGGTGTATGTACTTGTTTAATTTGGTTTTTTTCCCTTAGCAAAAAGAGTGATTATATTTCTCTTCATTCCCACTAGAGCTATCATAAAATATTAACCTCAAGTCATCCAGTTCCATATTATAATTACCTGCCAAAAATTGCTAACAGATATTCTTTTGCCATCAACATGAAGCTGGCTTATCCTGTGGGAACCTTGTTTTAATTAAACACCTAATACAGTATGATAAACATTGGAAATATGCACCTCTCCCCTATTAAGAATGTGGCTTGATTTCCAAAGTGTGCCTAATCAATTCAAAGGTGGCAGCAAATTTACAGTGGCAGGAAATATTTAGGGCTTAATATTTCAGGTGAAGGTTGTTTTAGTGAATCTATTAAAAGAAGGGACAAATGAGCACAAATTCAACACAAAATCCTACTACAGCTTCATATTTAACTCCAACCTTGGATTTCCCTTTTCAGCTGCTGGCCCTGACCAAGTACACAAGTTTGGTCAGCTCAGTTCTGGACGACTTCTTTTCCCTCATGGTCTGCATTGGCAGTTTCAGGTAGTAACATTCTCCTAATTTATAAATGCATCTTCCACCCCTCACATAATATGACAAGGTCTGTGACTAGATCATGTAAAGCAAATAAGCATTCACAATGCTCTAAAGCATCCCCATCTCTTGCCCACATTTGTCAGTCACATAGGTACTACACAAAACTTGCAGAATCCTGATTCTGCATTAGCCATGGCAGCAGTGGCTCTAGTTCCATGGCAAGCCACGAGCACCAGAGTGACTCCTGATGATTTCTGCTCCAGCACTGTGGGAGTATGTGCTGAACCACAGCAATTTTTAATAATCATGTGTTAACTGAGGACAGTGATTAAAATCCCTCTAAAACCTAATAATAATTCAAAGGTGTGTTTCTGACTAATATCTGTACTTTCAGTGCTTTGGCAAAACTTTAACAGAAGCAGATTTGGGGGCAGAAAATACAAGGAAACTTAATACATGGTTTCACACCTGGGCCCTTCTATGCAATTTATGTTTCTCAAATAAGGAGAATGGTCAGTGCATGTGTGGGGATCAGGCCCATGGAAATAATGTATAAATTATGTACAAATAGGTGGCCTCAGTTTCATTTCAGGAGCATGTGGTGCCTTCCCTGGGTAAAACAATGCTAACTTCTCCACATTCAAACAATAATCAAGTATTTAATCCTTTCTCTAGAGAAAGCATCAGCAAAACAAACAAACAAACAACAACAACAACAACACAAAGGAGGCAAAAAAAGTATAAAATTTTTCACTTAGGTCAACATCTCAAAAAATCTAAAGCTGTCCCAAAGGACTCTGTGTCATCACACTCATGTCTTCCTGCTGCAAGAACTCACAAGAGTCAAATAAGTGGTACAAGAGCTGTGCCAACACCAGTTAATCATCCCTGGTCATGTTGTGAGAACAAGTCTTGAAATTAAATTTCCATCAAATTAATGGGTACTCTATAACTGGGATGAGGGGATTAACCACCTTGAATCTCAGCAGCAGCAGCCAAGAAAAAACAGCTGAAACTTTCTAGGGAAGCAGCACTGTTCTCATTCTTGGGTCCTGCAATTGAAGACCCAACTCAGGCCACATTCACATGTGGAGATTGCAGGGAAACCTAATCAGGACACAGCACACAGACCATGGGATAAAGGCAAGCATAATAAAATTAGCTCTGAATTCTGAAGCCAAATAGTCACACAAACATGGAAACTGCTGCCACAGCTGCTAACCACAGAGAAAATTAATGTTCCTTTGCTCAAGCACAGTGTCCTGCTGCCCCGGCCTGCTTACAGCCACTTCGGACATCTTCACAGGAGGTCCATGAAACACTCTAGTTCTCAATAGATGTAGGAGAGACAGTTTAACTCAAGTCAGTGTTTGCAGGGGGATGTCTTCCCACCCATACAGAGCAGTTCTTCCAGACACCAAAGCCCAAGGGTTCGCAATTAGCCTGGTCCTGGCATTGCATGGGCACAGCACAAATATCACATGGTAGCTGACCCAGTGCACAAGAGCATTCTTTAAGTTTTCTTTTTGCCAGTGGCTTCTCATTAAGCACTCTGAAGTTCTCATTATATGTCTTTCATCAACACAGCTTTTGAGCATGAGACTCTCTTGCAACTTGGGCTTTTGATCAACTGCACTGCACTGAATGAACTTCAGAAAACAAAAAGCTGTCCTTTGCTTCTCCTTGCCAAGCCAAGCAAGGAAAAGCAAACTCCAGAAAACCTCAAGCTCTACCACCATCAAGTACCATATATGAAATTTTATGGAAAGAAATTTTATGGAATCACTTTTTTGTTGAACTCCTGTAGTTCAGTACTCTTGGAATACAAATTTACAAATAAGGCTTTGATCTCTAAGTTGAAAGAAAAATTGGAATTCTCCCTGTCTCTTATTTCCACACAATCAGCTGAGGCTGCAATTCCTAGCCAGTGCAATTTCATCAGTTCTTCCCAGGGCGATCATCACACAGACCTGAATGGCAGTGTCCCACTTTCAGCCCAAGCCTGATTTTCTTTTTCTTGGAAGGGGTTGAAAATATGGGACACTGTACAGGTTTTAAGCACTACTCTTCAATCAAGTGAAATATTACTGCCAAAGCGAATTCAGTGGCAGGCAGTAAGCATTGGGGGACCCTGTCCTATCCAATTTGCTGTCATCTGCAGTAATCACTGCTATTAATATTACTGTAAAGAACATGTCACAAGCTTAAATTCATCACTTCAGCATGTCATTCAGGGAACATGTGCCAGCAGGAGTGATTGTTCTTTCCTCCTCAGCCTCTGGTCTTAATATCAAAACCCCAACTGCAGTGTAGCAACCAACATAAAAACATCCAAGTGGCTGTGCCAGGTGTATGGCCATTAGAGGTTAGTGAGAAATATTCAACAGAGCTCAAACTGCACATGGAGTTCTAGTCCTTCCAGGAGCACCTGCCCATTATTAAAGGAGAGATATGGAGCCTCTGTGGTTCCATGGTACAGACCCAAACTACAGAGACAGACCAGCCAACACTCTTCACCTGATGTATTCATTTCCCTTTCTGGTTTGTAATAACAGGAACAATGAGAAGAGAAAAGGAGCAGAGGGCTGTTAAACTCACACAATGTAGGAATTGCTGCTTCCCTGAGGACACATTCTCCACTGGAGTCACCTGGTGTCACAAAGGTCACAAAGGTGGGGAACAGCAAGGGACAGAGAAGGCCCAGCCAGGTCAGAGAGGATATAGTGGCACAGAAAGTGCTGGTTTAGAGCGAATCTCACTGGCCACAACCTCATGAGACCGAATCCAGGCACCCTCTTGGCCGACAGGGCCTCAGCCCTTACGTGCAGTAAACTTGCTGGTTCAGGAGGAGAGGAGCAGGAGGTGGATGGAGGGCAAAGCAGGGATGGCAGCACAGCAGGCAAAAGTGTTTGCTGTCAGGGGAGCCACTACTGCCCAGGCTTTTGTCTGGCAGCACAGAGGAGAGTAACAGCAATGGTGTCAGGACTGCAAAACCTGTTGCAAAACCCTCCAGGGGCTCCCCCCTCCTCTTCTGTCTGCTCTTGCTGGAGTCATGCTAACAAGACCGTGCCTGCACACACCATGAAAACCTCTGTGTGCTCTGCAGACATGCTGATAGAATCAGACACTTAGGCCTTATCTCACACCTAAGTGTTAAGCTGTCGTGTATGTTCAGACATCTCCTTGCAGTTAGAACTTCCTTCCTCCAAAATACAATCTTCATTTGTTCTAATTTAATTTTTCTATTCCTTATTGAATTCCCTGACCTAATAACACAGCAGAACCTTATAAACAGAGAACAGCAGTTAAACAACATTGCTGTTCTTTCAAGGAAGACAAACATGAAGAACTTAATGACAATGTAGAGAATCTGTCTAAAGCTGTCTTTGCAAAGTAGCATATTATATATCAAACATCCTGGACACCATGCCCTGTGCTGGGGGCAGAGGGAGGACATTCTCCTGGACCAGTTGCGGTCAGAAACATCTCATTCCAACTTGGGCAACAGTGCTGACAGATGGAACGTGATGCTTGTCAGTGCTAACATAGTTAGCACAGGGTTTCACAAGGGATAGGAAATCCAATTCAGCCATTATTCAGTGATTTTGAATATAATCCAAGAGATAAAGCCATTGTTTCACTCATGGTGAAGCCACACCACTGTGCACTAACCTATCTTTAGCACAGAAAGAAAACAGCCAGAAAACTTCCAGCAGAATCCCAGACAGGCCAGACCAGAGAGGCTTCCACCTGTGGCCTGTGAGGATGACTCGGCTCTCTCTGTGGGCAGTGTGGGTGCTACAGGGAAAATGGACATGGAAAAACCAATCTGGGAAAAGATACCTGAGATTAGTTGAGATCTTTATTCTGAAGAATTTGAGAGACTGATTCTGCATTAAGAGGTTCATATGCATTCTAGAAGGTATCCCCCGGTACAGTCTTTTTCCTTTCTGAATAAGTGCCTGTCATTGCCATATATTTTAATTTTTAAATTATTTTATCCAGTCCTTTCTGTGATATACAATGCACTTATTTTACTGTTGGTCTTGGTGGCTCAGGGCTGCCATTCTATATTACACTCTAGGGCTCTCTCCCTCCAGTCCAGGATTTTGGCATGCAGAGGTCTGCTGGCAGGTAGGCTGCAGAGCAAAGCAAGCTGGACACATGCCTGGGGGAAGGGCAGTGTTTGACCCTCTCATTATTATTTCATATTTCCTTCTGCAGAAAATATCAAACAGCAATTCATGGGGGAAGGATAGTAATTTTTCAGATACCACATGAAAGAAACACCAGTCTGGGCTGCACTAGATTATGTGGGACAATATTTTATTAAATATTACATTACATTACTGGCAAGTTAAGACATTGATTCCTTCCCTGTATTGAATTTGTTCACAGTAATGAATGTATTTCTAAATCCCCAAGGGCCCCAGAAATTTCTCTCACCTTTATTGATCAATGGTTTATAACTTTGAATTTATTTGAAATCAATTTTAATGATTGATGTAACTTGTTTTCTAGTCTTAAAAACAGTGTAGGCAATTAGCATCTGTAGAGCAAGGCCTTGCCTAGTCAGAAATAACACTGCTGGAACTGCTACCATTATCTTTTACATTAGTCTATATTTCAGCACAGAAATCAGTAAAAGGGTTTTTACTAGTACATCAACACTAATTGAAGTACATTCATCTCTCAGAAATCACTCTGTGAAATGTGGAGGATTGTCTAAGAAAAATTAATGGCTGCTGCAAAATCTCTTTATAATCTTTAGAAATGTATGGAAACAACTGGGAAATTGTGATTCTTAATCAAAAGCAATGGGTATAGTTCTTGGCTCCTGCAAGCCAATCAAACAATTAATAAAATCCTAGGGGGGTGGGAAAAGCATGAAGGAGAAAATCCAGCCCCCAAAAAGACAGAATACAAAACTTCTGAAGCAAAAAAACCACATAGCCCCTTTGTGAGGTTTATGTGCTCCAAAGGCTTTGCACTGACACCCAGATCTCTCCCTTTTGAATGTTCCAGTGCTTAAAACTTAAGCAGTGCAGGAAATGCTTTTCAGGAGGTTTTCACAGTGGGGGCTTTCAGGAGGAATAAGCCTCAATATTGGTGCACAGAGGTCACCTCAGAGGGTTACCCTAGCCAGGGTCAGAAGGACTTTGCATAATTTTTTATGATTGCTGGGCTTTGAGGAAAGATGGAATGCCAAAGCCAGGAGGGCAGTGGTAGCTGAGGAGTGGGAGCCTAGAGCTCACTCTCTCTCAGGTGTAATCCACAAACTTTCCAGTCAAACCACCCACCTGTGAAAGAAATCCCTGGTCTCTTGAGCAGCTAAATGGGAAGGAGTCACAAGTTACCTCCCCACAGGAAGAACAGAGAAGCAGCAAAAGTAGAAAAAAAGAAAGATCAAAACACTCAGAGAAATAAGAGAGGATCAGGAATGCAGAATAGAAGAAAGGAAGGAGAATCACATAGCAGGAAATGCAGATATTTGAAAAAAATGTTTAGAAAACAGCAGGATGTTGAAATCAAGAAGCAATTAGAACAGTGCTAAAACACCTGGAGACCAGCCCAGAAGTTTTGGCAGCTTGACAGAACCCTGTCAAAATCTGTATCAGGAATAACTTCTTCACAAGGGCCCTTTTATTACTCAAAATACAGCAGTTTTAAAGCTGGATGAGGAGAACGTGTTTGAGAGCTTTATTAAAGGCCTCCAGAGATGTCCTACGCAAATATAAGCTCACAAATTCTAAACAAAAATGTCAAAGCCTACTAATCCTACAAAAAATTGCCAAAGTCTCACGTGAAGGGTGATAGTGAGCATTTGCCACACTAAGAGAAACATCCCGCGATCTCCAGATGCTGTTTCAGCAGCCCACAGCCCATGTCTACATGGACAGTGGCATAACACTGCCATCCTCCACAAAATCCAGAGATGTTTACTTTGGTTATTTTTTGCTTTGTGGAAAACTGTATGAGCGTTGACAGCTGCAGTATTTGTGTCCATTGGAGCTGTCTCCGAGGTTCCCTCGGCTCCCTGCGCTGTGCTGGTTTCCAGCGGGGCGAGCGGATGGTGCTGCACACGCTGCACATCCAGCTCAGCCAGGCACAACTGCTGCACATCTCTGAAACTTCACTGCTGACAAACGGCACGGTGCACAGGAAGGGAATAAACTAGCAGCACAGGAGAGGAGGGAGCTCTGTCCTGCTACCCCAGCAAGTGCTCACAGACTCATCTTCGAGATTTTGGTCAAGAGGAAAATGAGATTAAAAGAGATGTACCTAGAGGATACTGGAGGTGGTTGAACTGAGAAGAAATAGTGTTCACACTTCTGTGTTCACAAAACACAAATATCAGTCACACAACATCTAAGAGCTGCATATGCTTGCACATGGATGAGACGGGAAGCATCAGACCCAGCTCCCACTTAACCCGTTCCAACCTGGCTACAAGGGAAACTGATGCCTGTTGCTTCTTGAGCTGTTACAGCCGACCTGCATAAAGCCTTCAGTAATGTTCTGAGTGCAAAGCCTATCCCCCTTATCCTCTTCCTGCTTTCAGAGACCATCTCCTGCCATCCTCAGGTGCTAACTGTGGAAATAGATAAGACTAAACAGTTTGTTGCTGCAATTTAACTACTGAAAATAAGACATAGGAGCCATGCTCCACAGTCTACTAGTGGTCCAAAGCTGAAGGAGTTGAGTGACAATGAATATTTTTAGTAGCTGAACAAAGAGCTATATAGCATGAGTTATTTTTTCCCTGTGTATTATAGCCACACTTAACTCCAGCCATGGGAAACAGATTAGCAGGGAGGAGGAGCACAGATCATTTCTGTGTCCAGACAGCTGATGCTAAGGAGGTCCTGCTGTGATCAGTCACTGCCCCTGACCCGTCTTGCATGGTTTGTGACAATAATAGACCTCAAGGTTTTCAAGACCCAAACTTTCTCTTTATAGAGAGAGATATACCCATATCTCCAATACAATTGCCCAGGCTTCATCAGGCACTACTGCCCCAGAGTGTTCCTCACCTCTGGTTCATAAGACAAAGCACTAAGAATAAGGCAGCATGAATAATAAGAAAAGCAAAAGTCTTATCAAATGGGTTCCTTTCTCCTCCAAGTGCAATCAAAACTCAGAGCAGTTGTACAATACTTAAGGTTTATTAGGGCTGATCCAAAAGCTCACTCTGACTGCTATCACACCTGTCCTACCTGCTTATATGCTCTTACAGCCTCCTTTGACAGAAATAAATTGTTCCCCCAGCTTTTCTTGACCAGCTGACAGACCTCTGGATGCCCTTTGCCATTTTGATAGCATTGTCTGCTTTCCTCCATTTTTTAATTTTCTTTCTGCATTTTCTTTTTACATATTGATACCAAATATCTCTTCCCTTGACTAAGATTGGGGAACATGCAGAAACAGGCAGAAACATGTTGACACTACAAATCCATGCCATTTTTAATAGAAAAAAGTGTTGCTTCTTCCATGGAGTAATTTTGCATGTATCCACAGAAAAATACTGATCTGGCTTGTGTGGTATTTGTTTGTTATACTGTGTTTAAACTCACAAACACATATAAACCCTGGCAAGGTAATCTTGAGTGTCCTAGAAAGAGATTAAAATCCTACCTAAAAAAATGAACATGTGGGCTCCTGACACTACCTTCTATACTCATGTTCACAGAGCTGCAGTTCCTTTGTAATGAATGTTCATGACCCCTTCCTCATTCTGTCCTAACCTCTTACTGTGTTCCTTAAAATTATGCCAGTCCACTCTCAGGACACACAGGCTGGAACTTCCTGGCCATGGTCTCAGTCATCTCAGTCCCAGTCCCCACCAGTGGCTTCCTGAGAGAGGTTTGTGCCGGGCATGACAGTGAGGGTGTGCACAAAAAGGCTTTGCCAAGGGCAAAAGACTAATTTGCTTTGTCTTCTTTTTTTAGCTCATCCCTAAGGTTTAGGAAGTGGTGAAACAGTGGGGACCAACCATCATACAAAATAAGACTGGGACTAGACCTCGGGCTTCTTCTCGAGAGAGCTTAATAAAATAAACCTTTATCTTTTGAAAGCTTAATGTCTTGAATTCAGGCAAAATCTAATCTGCATATTTGAAAAGATGAAAAGAGAATGTGGAATACTCCAAGACAGGATGAGTACTTCTGAGCCTGGGTAGCTGCAAACTTTTCTCACTATTAATCACTCCTATTTCTGCCATGCTTGACTAAAGAAAAAAAAAGAAAAAGCTACAAACTGGGATAAATATTAAAACCATTTGTCACCACAAAGGCTATATTATAGATAGACAACATCCTTGGATGAAGGCAATAGAGGATTTTGAAACAAACTAAAAACTTGCTGTTCACTTTATACATTTATGACCTTAATTCAATAATCCTTCTCTATAAAATAAGTAGTGCAGTTTCTAAGCAGCACATGAATGGTTTTCTGAATGGTTTGTGCAATGATTTCACCAAATTCACAATGGTACCAGGACACTCGGCTCACCCGAGGATCCCAAGGCCATTAGGTGCAGGGATGGTAGTTACAGCCTCAGACAATGCTCTTGCTTTCCTTAAGATGAAATTATGCATACATTGGTAGTTTGGCAAGGAACAAGGGAAGATGTGTGCCCATGCATCCTGTCCTTTGGGACACCTTCTACAGGTGCTGCTCACAGTGGGGCTTGACCATAGGAGAACTGAGCTATAACCTAGGACACAGTCTACAGGTGTCCCAAAGTTCATCATCAAAAACCCTAACCCAAGATGCAACATGAGGTGTGGAGCACAGCTGGCTGCACAGAGCCCCAGCCATGTGCAGGGCAAGGGAGAGCAGAGCAGGACTGAGAGCTGCACAAGGAGATTCAGTGTGGGAGTTCAGGGAGGCAGGGCAGGAGCCCTGTTAGTGTCCTCTTGCAGAAGATGGTTACACACTGGGCAAGTTCAAAACATTATTTTTTAGTGATTTAAAAGCTTCTATTTAACATGATCTTCCCAGGCAATGGCTGAACTTCTACAGGCTCATGCAGGGAATCTACAAAACACTCATCCTCTGGAAGCACTAGCCAGACACTTTGGAAAAGCAGCAGCACCAAACTCCTCTGGCTTCCATTGGACCCAGTGAAAGCAAGAGGTGCAGTTGGAAGGTTTCTCTGAGGAACACCAACCTGCACTTTGCACATGCATGCAGCACAGCTGCCTTTAGCAGCCACAATTTCATCACTGAACTTCACTCTGAATATCTACTGCTGATGGATTTAATTACTTCAATCCAACACTTGCTTCTCACTTGCCAAAGCAGTGGTTGCCTCCCACTTTTCTATGACAAAACAATCCAAATCCTGTTGCTGCTGACAATAAAACTAATATTTACAAATAATTACAAAAATATTTTAAGTTTTGTAAACACCTCAGTAAAAGATGACATTTACATATAAATTTACAACATAAGATGTGAGTCACAACAGACAGAATTCCTCAGAGAGCTGATATCTAGATATTTAAATCACTGTGTAAATCATACAGACACTGTACATGCAGAAGCTTTTTTAACACAGCTGATGTGATGCCTTCTAGTTCATCCAGGAGAAAATGGATACACCAGAGTGATGCTGTATTCCTCTTCAACCCTGCACAGGTGCCAAGGCTGATGCTGCGTAGTTCATTATACCACACACTTGCTAAAACTCTTTCAGAAAACAGTACAAATTTGTGCTGGCCACACTTTATTTTTTCTTTGGGCTTCAGAAATGAAATGTGTCTTTCTGAACACAACCTACCACAGAAAAAAGACAATTAGGGTTCAAAAGGTTTCAATCAAGAGTAAATTTGGATTCTCCTTTTTTGTTCTCTTTTCCACCAGGGAAGGATATATCAAAACATGCTTTGTGTTTTACACCAAATACAATGTTAGCTGTAATAAAAAATAAATTATCTCCAATATTTCATCATATTTTTTGAAGTTTCTGTATCTTTCGGCACTTTTTTTTTTCTGATCTGTATTAATACTTCAAAAGGACAAAACCCTGTCCTACTTCTTCCTGCTACCCTTGCACGGAAAGACATGTCCTATTTGACTTTAAAGGAACCCGTGGAGGCTGCTCGAGAGGAATCTCTTTAGCGAAGCGCATTTCTACTCAGAGCCTCCCGTTGTTATACAAGCCTCTCCCTTGCTTCCCCCACCTTTTTTTCTGAGAACTCACAAAAAATCAGGTGTGTGTGGGGCTCCCTCCCCCTCCTTGGGCACCAGGGGTTCTCCACTGCTCCCCACATCAATCTCCACCTGGCTGCTGCTGGAGGGGTTCTGCTGGGCCAGACAGTGCTCACCAGGCTCTGCTGGGCCCGACAATTCTCGCCANCCACTGCTCCCCACATCAATCTCCACCTGGCTGCTGCTGGAGGGGTTCTGCTGGGCCAGACAGTGCTTGCCAGACTCTGCTGGGCCCAAGAATTCTCGCCAGGCTCTGCTGGGCCAGACAGTGCTCGCCAGGCTCTCTGAGCCTGCGCTGCCACTCCTGTAAGTAGGTTACCGTCGCCAAGGGAGGCGGAGAATTTACCGCCGCCTCGCTCTGCTCTCTGCCCTCCTGCCTCACCGAAGAGTGCAACTCCAGCAGAAATGGGAAGGGACTCCCTGGAGAGAGCAGCGTCAGCAGCAAAGCCAGCCCCAAACTTTCCAGGTGGAATTAAAGCACAACAAGATTTGTTAAATTCCTGCGCAATTAGTTCAAGGCTTCAAACTTTCCTCTTGGACTCAGAGAATGCTGTAGGATGCAGGGTAATGTTTTTTCTCCTAGCTGCTGAAGTTTGAAAGCTGAGGCTCAGGGAAAATAAGACATGTGGCAGATTGAGATGTTTTAATTGAGAATCCTAGACATGTTCCAGCTGGAGAGCAAGGAGATTTTGGGAGCTGAATTTACAAATCCACATGTCTATTTTATAAGGCTGCCTAATTATAGAGTGCTGCAAAAATAAAGCTATCCAGCTTATGTACAGTGTTTCCTTGCACTGCCATGTGTCAGCAGGTTCAGCATCAGTTTAGCTGATAAATTCCTCCTGTACCAAAATCAACAGTAGCCAGTTACACAAATTATTTTCCTCATATTTGTCAGCAGTTTAGTTCTGTAAATATCTCCTTTCCTTTCACAGTCATCTAAGATAGATGCAGAAGACAAGGGAAAACTTACCTCTGGTTTTGAGACTGGATTTATTTACTGAAATTTAAAATCTCTACTCCTGTTCCTCTACATTATCTTTAATCCTGCAAATATCTGACTTGTGCTTTAGATTGTCTGCTGCAAAGCTACACAAGCCTGCAGAGACTCAGGCATGTGCACTCAGCTGCATGCTCCAGAACTGCGTGTCCCAGAAATGCATATGCATGAAACAAAGAATCAAAGAGTAGAAAAACCACTTCGCTCCATTTTCTGGAATGTCTATAATGAAAATAGAAGTAGGAAAGAGATCATTTTGGCAATGTCTCCACATTTATGTGGACCATGAAATGTAAATCAGTTCAAAGCTCTATTACTAGTACAAGAAACATTCAGTTAACAAATATGTTGTTCTCTGGGAGCCAGGCTTAGAAACCACCCTAATATTAACTTTCTTAGAATTTAAGTAATATTCTGCTGTCTTTTCCAGCATAGAAACTAACACTTCCATCTCTCTGAGTTTCTCTCTCCCCACTGCAGGTACCTTCTCCCCACCCTTCACAGCAGAGAATGGATTAAAATACAAAACGTTATTTACTGAGAGATCAGATTCAAAATCGGGGAGACAGGAGCAAAATAGAAAATTTACATTACTTTGCCCTTAACAAATGTCACTTCATTTGATGTAACCTCAGCCTGATGAAGGAAGGACACCTCACCCTGGATCAAAGTAATGGACACATTTCGAAGCACACACAGGATTTAAACCATAAAGATGTGAGCAGTTACTGCTGACATCTGTTCACTCTGTATAAGATCTTACAGTAAATGCTGCACAGACTCCTCAGCAAGGTGATGCTCATTTGCACACACACATGCACATCCCAGCCTCGCTCTGCAGGATTCCAGCTTTCTTTGCCTGCTCTGGCACCAGGGAAAGGACACTCCTGTGGATGATCACCAATGTTCTCACTGGAGCCTCAATGACTGCTGTTCACAACCAGCACTGGTCTCAAAACACCCCTACCTCGTGGTCTCTGTGCTGACACTGCAAAGCAGCACTCATAACATGGATAATTATGCCTTAGCTATGCCTTCCCACTCTCCTAAATCTCACATGATTGGGAGCTAATTCCTAATGCTTACAAAATACAACAAAACTGAATCACAACAAGCGGGCCAGTGACAAGCAATTAACTTAGGCAAAACTCTGCTCTAACAGCTATCACACAAAAAAGGACAGCAAACTGAGGAGGATGCCCAGGGGCACCAATGCAGCTTGGCAGCATCATGTCCCCAACCTGCAGACTGGCAAATAGAGAGCAGCAGGTGCTGTGAACATGCAGACTGGGCACTTGCACCAGGTCACAGGAAAAGCACAGACCTCAGGAAAATCAGATCTCCTGCACCATCTCCACTGCCTCAGCAGTTTAGTTTACAAGGAAATTAGGCCCTTTAAAAAGATTGCTATATATTCATGGCTAACAGGACAGAAACACTTAGTAAAGGAGTGTAATTTGTGTGGGAATCTTCAAGGAAGCCTCTCTTCAGGAGAACAGGGATAGGATCAAAGTTGTGCTCAATTGCATCTGTTTATTCAGGAATTCAGTAGGGTTCTTGCAGGTGGAAAACACTACCAGACACACGTCCCTTGCATTTATTTATATTTATTTAACTATTTTAAACTACTGTTTCCACACAGAATTCAGGCATATTAACTGAAAATACAGGGTCTGATCTTAAACTATACTGACATTTTTGGGCACTGGTCTCCAAATGGGAGCATGTCTCTCTGAAAGGCCACATACATCAAGGAGGAGCAGCAAAGCTCTGCCTGCGCTTCACGGCCCTGCAGCCCACGAGCTTGGCCTCAGCTCTGGCACACCCAGCAGCTTCCAACAACTGGCAGCCTGGTTTTGATACAGATGGAGGTTAAAAACTTTTACCAGGTCATTCCCCTCATCAATAATTTCCATGCAACAACTCAGGAAGAGACAGTTTTGCTAAATACAAATGATGGAAAGAGCCATAATAAAATTCATTCCAAGTCTAAGCTTTTCCACAGTTTCCAAAACATCTCACAAATTCCATGTGGAAAAGAAAAGTTTCTGATTGAAACCAAACTTTTAGCCTAACAACTGGTGGGCTTTGTTGGTTTTACAAATCAGTAGTACACACAAGATGAGAATGCATTTGCTTGAACATATACAGACCTGAGTTTACCCTGCACAGCATTCATCTGGACGTGACTGGGCTGTGGATGACACTCAGGATGACACAGTGGTCTCTCCCTGCATTGCTGAGCAGCTACAGCCATCAGCACCTGAGGAAAGTTCACACAGCACACTCCTCTCCTGTGCCACATTAACTTTTGAACTGCAAGTACTTCACCTCCATTAATAATAAGGACAAAGGAAAGAGAAAGGACAGCATCATCTACATGAAATGCAAATATCATCATTTAAAGTGATGGCTGATGGCATTGCCCAAAAAATGCCTGATGAGAAAGTCCGGAATGATAAATTTTTTAGTTAATACTTTCCTGGAGGGCTGCAGTGAACCAGGGCAGCCCAGTGCTCAATCAAAGAGGTGATTAGAAAGGATGTGGCTCAGCTGTAACGTCCTTGACTCCTGCCAAGCCCAGGATGCCAAATTGCTAATGTAAATAGCACCTTTTGATGCCTTTAAGCCCTGGAAATGAAAGGCATTTTCCTGAAAGATCAGTCTCTGGTTGACTTTCTGTCCCAGTACCAAACCTGCTCTGTATGCAGGTCCAGCTGCTGCCTACACAAACAGGACAGGACCTTGTGGGATCAGATTTCCTTTGCCAAGCTTCACATGCTTGCTTTTACCCATTGTTACATACATACAAATGACCACCCAGGCAGAATTTTCCTCATGCTCTAATGTAGCTCTGTCTCCAGTTGTCTGCAGCCTGGCTAATTCTGTATGCACAGGACTGCAAATGAGACCTTCTGTCAGCTCCCATGTTAAAATAGTGGTTAAAACAAACCCCATGTTACAGGGATTCAGCTCCACACAAGAACATGCCTTCAATTCCTGGGGTGCCCGATCAGTTTGGGGTCACGTTTGACACTCCCAGTGAAGCATGTAAACCAGTGTGCCAATTCAATTACACTGGCTTATTAGGATTAGTAGGCAGCAATCCTCTCTGCACTGACACAAAAGTTTCCTGCTTCCCAGTTTTAATTTCCGTGCACTGCTCCCAGTTCAAATGGCAACCTGGTCAACAAGCCCTTTGACCTGTGTGGATTAGGAATGCAAAGGGGTGTTGATGCTCCCCACTGCACCACAAGGCTCACCTGGATGGGATGAAGCAGTTTCCCTAAGGGAAATTGTCCTTTCCCCCAGATGTTTTCTGGCTCCCAACATTTTGCAGCTGGAATGCTAACATCATGCTTTAAGTGGCTGTGTGTGCCCCACAGGGAGCAATCCTCAGCTCATGCAGTTTGATGTGCTATATCAGGGGCCTTGTTTGAGGTTTCCGCTGATTATCAAAAAATCTATGGGGTTGATATGCAGGATCACTCACTAGAATAGAGCAGCAGCAGCCTAGAAAAACATACCTGGGAGCCTGGCCTTGAGCTGCAGGCAGCAAAGTTAGAGCAGTTGTCAAAACATTTGAGCTGTGCTTCTGAAACCATGCTCTATCTAGGTAAATCTTGTGAACGTCGCTTGTTTCATCCATATTTTCCTGCATATAAATTTGACAGGCAGAAACATTTATTTTGTCAGAGCACTAAAAGCTCCTGATGTTCAGCACTGATCTCTGGCAGGTTGTAATTCAGCTCCCTGCTCCCCGTGACACTCTCCTGTTCCACTAAAGAGTCCTCAGTAAAACAACACTGTGGTCTCACAGGTTTCCTGGAAACCTGCCTCCAGCAGCACATGTATTCTCACAGCCTTGCTCTCTCCATTAGCTGTTCTCCGTCACAATATAAAATGTCCTGTACCTACTGGCTTTTACAGACAGTAGTGGTGCCCATCTACAGAAATTCTGGGCACTTCCCAACCAGCCACCCACAGAACAAGTTTGGGAGAGAAGGGTTTTTGTGGAGCAAGGGAAAAGCAAACACTGGTGTGTGTGAAGAGCTGTGGCTGTTGAATATGTCAAGAAAGTAATGTTTGGATTGAGGAAAGCCAAACAGATGTAACAGAGCTGTGCCAGGAAAGGATGGCTCTGTTACCCTTTTCATGTCTTCCTTAAAACGTTCTAGTACGAGAGCAAGGCCAGTTCCCCTCATACCTGCTCACCCTTGGCCTGCCTGCAAGTACCAGCTCAGCCCCACAGGCGACTCTCCCTGCTACTGCACAATCCTCCCTTGCCTCCTCCAGATCCACATGCTGCCCATGACCCTCTAATCAATTGTATGTGCTTTGTTCAAACTCTTCAGAGCCTCTCTGCACTGAGCAGTGCTGGCAGAAGTAAGGTAGAGACGAACTGACCATCATCTGTGTTCTTTTCAGTCAGACAGACATCACCTGACAGTGACAGCCAGAAACAGACTGAAGACATCCGGACACAGCTGCTTTCAGCTGCTTGATTTGTCTATTTTGAAAACATGTATGCACTTAACACTTTTAATATTTTTTTATTTGTCAAGCACAATCCATCTTATAATAATAGTTACTCCCATTCCCTCTGGAATTTCAAACAGAAGGAAAAAATTCAATACCTTGCTTGGAATCCAAATACATTTTAGTTAAAAATGCTGCTGTGCTACCACACAGCTGTTACCTGCTTTCCTAGTTGGTACCCAAGGCCACTGGGCCCCTTTCTGCAGGAGGGCTCTGAGGTGCCTAGAGCACTCTGCACCTGCTGGGTAATGCCTCTCAGAGAAATGCAGGAGGTTCTTACCTTATAAATAGCCCTGGTGTGAGCAGTGAAAGGACACAGAGACCCTGAGGAGATACTCAAATTTTCTGTATCACTCTGCCATGACATTCTCTGGATAATGTTTTTTAATAAGGAACACAACACTTAACATAATAACCCAGGTCTGTGGCCCACTGCAAGGAAGTCACAGCCATACTTACACGTTCACATCTAAACCTACAACAAATCACAAGCCAATTCATTTAGTTTGGAAAGTTTCAGGGAATAATTGTAACTAATACCAATTTTAAATAATGAAACATTTCAGCTAAAAAAAAATAAAAAGTTTGAAAAATTTTCAAATCTTCAGTCTTTTAAACAAAACTTAAATAAATATTAAAATAAACTATTTGACCAGGAGGTTGTAAGTGGAGAAATAAGAGACTTTTATTTTCCTCTCACACTTGACTAAAATCAAAATGACTTCATAACTTGCCTTTGTTTACCTTACCCTGCTTTTTACTTCCATTTTTTCTTCAAAAAATTTGTACAACGCTTACTGAATCATTTATGTATTTGGTGACAAGCTAGGAATGACTCAAAACTTATGTAGTGTATTAAGTTCTAAGCTTTTCTCATCTATAGCATTAAATATTTTCAGTTGCAAAAAATCCAACTGTTTCCAAATGACCATTCCAAACATCAAATATCCAGTAATGCACACTGGAAGAGGTAGTTGTGACAGAGGCTGGAATATTACCANGGGGGGGGGGGGGGGAAGAAACTTCAGAGCATTGGCCTGCAGAGCTGAAGTCTCTGATCCCCTCTTTTCTTTGTGGTGGGAAGTCATGGCTCTGCATGGACATAGGGCATGCACAGTGCCCGCAGCACCCAAACCCACGGGCAGGAAATTAGTACACGTGTGTGCTAACACAACATAGAACACTCTGGGGTGTACTTTCCTCCATCCATTTATGTTCCATACCTCCAAGCTATGTCTGACTGCAGCATTTCAGGCAGGAGCTGCATGCCTCTGGGAAGCAATCAGGGACATACATAGCTTACTTTAATTTTATCATTGCTATCCACCATTAAGACCAGCTATTTGAGATCACTCTGCCTCACTGCCGGGAGTCATTTGAAGGCAAAGGAAGAAATTTAGAGCTAGCAACTGCATGGGAGGTAAAGAAATTTTGGCTAAAAGATGGAGAAGTGGGGAAGCAATCAGGGTCCATAAGACCTGGTCGCCTCTAACTCCACACTCAGGTGAACTCTGGTAGGACACAGGGCAGCCAGGAGCAAAGGTCTCCCTCACCTCTGAGCCACCCATCACAGGTGCATCAGCCACATGGCTGGGGTGTTTGGCTGCTCTGACACGGAGCAGCCTCCCACACACCTCTCTGCACTTCACAGAAACCAAAATGTTTCACGCAAAAAGACATGTTCTGTCAAGTACTTATTGGTTGCCACAATTTTTCCAAATTGTTTCTGACTTGAGTGCTTGTATCAAACAGTTTTGGTGCCAAGTACAGTTCTGTACACTCTCTACAAAGGTAATTCCCTCGGAAAATCTGCCTGTCAAATCCTCAGTTTTCAGTGCAGGTAGATGACCATGGACTTGACCTGCCAGGCTGTATCAGATGACAACCAGACAAGACTAGGGAGAGAAAGTGAAGTGTCAGTGCCAAAAATTGGCTCTTGGGCACAGTCAGGAGAAACCACATCAGTTATTTCTTCCATTCTCTCAAGCAGCTGCTCAGGTCTCCAGCCAGGGGGACAATGCTGTCTTTGTTCTAGAAGGAAAAACAGGTGAGCACTAATCTTCTCTCTATTCAGAAAATAACCAGAGTTATTCAGTCAGAGTCCTCTGAACACGTGCATTCATTCACAAGAGTGGCAAAGTGTTAAGTTTCTTTGAGGAGCAGAAATAAATAAGGGGAGTTTTCAAAGTTTTTCTTTTGCAACGGTATGTACTGGGCAAAGTAAATAATGAGGCAGCTTCCCTGCTCAAATCTATCATCTCTGTTCCATGACTATACTAGGGCCGAAAAGGGCCCATTCCTTGAAACACTACTGAATCACTTTTCCACCTTTTGAGCAGAGAAGCACAGGAAACTGAAACGGTGCAGTCATGACCCAGCAACCTTAGGAGCTCAGGGCAATCTGATTATATGAAGGCTGCAAAGTCAAGCAGTGTTGGTTTCTTGGTAAATAAACCACTTGAAAAAACAACTGGTCAAGAACAAAATCTGATAATTTTGAACAATAAGTAATTTCAAAATAAAGCCTAGAAATTACTCACTATAAAAATCCCACAACTGACATTTTAAGCAAAGTGAATTTCTGATGTTAGCTCTAGCAAAATTAAACAACTGTGCCAGACTCCTCTTGCTAGTTTAGGTTTGGGTAGTCTGTGATCAAAACATAGTTACTCACATTTAAGAGAGTCAGATTACCAACTAAAAATGGTGCTGCTTGCTGCTGCTGTAAGGGTCAGAGCCTGTAGCTCTAATCCAAACAAGATTCAGCTATTGAGAAATATTTGTGTTATATTTCACTTTCACTGGGGAAGGTAGGAGTGAGTGCATATTTAGAGAACAAACAAAAGAACTCAGGGGTACAGAAAACTAGAAATTCTCCCTGCTTTAGCAATCTGCTAATCCAAACGTTTCCATGGCAAATATGGAAATGGCTGATTCTAGCCACAAATTTGGTCATGATTGGATGCAGGCTGTAAAAACATAAAAAAAAACTCTATTTCTGGATCTAGTTGAAATCAGAGAGGCATTTGTGTGTGCATTATCTGCTGTGCTGGCCCTCTTTTTTGTAGTACTGTGGTTTTGATGGGGTTTTTTTCCCTCATTACTGATTTATTGCTTATGTCTGCAGGAGAATATGCAAGCAGCTTGATAGTCTCAAGTCCATCTCAACCATCTGTCTAAGCAGTCAGCTTTGTTGGCATTTGGCTCATAATGAGCTTTGAATGTTCCCTGTACTGTGAATGTACCTGTCTCCCAGGTACTTCCTGATCCCAATATCTCAAGTCCTTGTATCTTTAGGGTTTTTTAAGTGACAGTAATCCCAGAACCAGACGATAGATAAGGTTGGATGGGACCTCCAGTTCCCTCTTCAAGGTAGGATTAACTATGGCTTGGGGCTGTATTCATTTGAGTTTTGAGTACCACGAAGCTTGGCAACTCCACAGTCCCTCTATGGGGTCTCTTCCAGTGTTCAGTCACCCTCACAGTATTTTTTTTTTCCCTTATGCTCAAGCAGAATTAATTTTTATTCATTTTGTGCCCATTGCCCCTTGGCCAGCTCCTGGGCACCAGGGAGAAGAGCCTGGCTCCATCACCTCTACTCTGTCCCCCTTCAGGTTCTCATACACCCTGATTGAGGCTTCCTTGAGCCTCCTCTGCTGCAGGCTGGACAATCCCAGCTCTCTCAACCTTTCCCTGTACATCAAATGCTCCAATTGCTTCATATTCGTCATCATCTTCCAGTAGACTCAGCTTAGTAGGTCTCCATCTCTTCCATGCTGGGGAGTCCAGCACCAGACACAGCACTGAAGATGTCTTGCCAGTGCTGGACAGAGGAGCATCACCTCCCTCAGTGTGCTGGAGAAGTTCTGCCAAGCACAGCCCAGCAGACCTCCAGCCACCTTTGCTGCTGGCTTGCTGTCAGCTTGTCCTCAGGGCCTCAGCCAGGCTCCACCAACATCCAAGGAATGCTGGTCTGACATACAAGCGAAGTGAAGGTGGAGGAAATAGGTATTATCTTTTAGCAGGTAAGCTCAGAATGCTGGAAAAGGCAGACAAGAATCCCAACAAGAAGAAATTCCTAATGAAATGTACAAATAATTGGTGGAACTGCCCCGAGCCACTCCCAAAGCAAACAGCACAAATCTCACAGACTGTCTGGGGATACTTTAGTGAATACCGAAAGCTTCTGCAGTTTTTCTGATAGGACCGCAAGTCTAAGAAGCAAAAATCTTTATCCTGCAGGATAGGGCATGTAGGTCCCAACCTACCAACACAAAATGCCCAATTATATTGGATTAAGTTTTCACATTTGAGCCAAGTGAATGATGTCCTCCTGTACAAACACACAATGCTGTCCTCTCCCAGAGACAAGGGCTTGCTACTGATGGACCACTGCTTCCATTTGACAATTTCTGTGTCACTCTTGCCTTTATTGGTTCAGGCTCCCCATTTTCATTAGAACAAGCAATCTTGTATTCTTCAACAGTGCTAATGTGTCCTCTCCAGCCTTGCTGCTCCCAGCTGGAATAACCAAACCAGTCCCACTGCCAACGACCCAGACCCAGCCACGAGCAGGACACGAGGGCGAGTGGCACAGACAGCGCTGTGTCATTTGCTGAAGCTGGAAGTGTTCAGCATGGACCACTTGTACCCACTCTACCCTGACCCACCATGGGCTTCCAGGTATTAACTGATCTCTGGAATCTCCTCACTTTAGACATGACCTGTTTATTTTACCTATTATTGAAACAATGCCCATTTTTTGCTTTTGCTTTATTACACCAGAAAATCAGAGCTTCAGACACAGGTGTAAGCTGCTCTTCTTGGAGGAACACATACTTACCACCATGAGAGAGCATTTGTAGCAGTGTGGATCTAGTCCTGTTACAACTATTTCTTGTTTTACCAGCAGTATTTAACTACTACAAAAAGTCCTGAACTATTCAGATAAACACATAGATAAATATAATAATAAATAATAATGTGATAATCTAATAATAAAATAAACACTTTATTAGATCAAAGATAAACTCAGCAATAGCCATTGCAGCAGTGGCACCCAGGCACCCCTGGCCAGCTGCCCTCTGGCAAAGAAGCCCCCACACCAGACTGCACCAACAGCCGCACAAATGATCCTGTCTCTGCTCAACACTTGGGCGAGCACAGCCAGAGTGCTGGGGCAAATTTTGGACTCCCCAGACCAAGACAGACTTGAATATGGTAAAGGCCATCAGGATAGTTGAGGGCTGGAGGAGATGCCGAGGGAAGACATGGGCAGCACCAAGGAGTCAGTCCATCATGTAGTGGTGATTTATTATTTAACTCACAGACAAAGAACAATTTCAGATTTTATTCAAGCCCAGCACACATTAATGTTTCACTGCTCACAAGGTGAAGTGCTAACAGTCAGCGTAAAACATGCCAGCAAACCACACACTTAACACATCAGAGCCAAGAGGACATAACTCTGGGAACACAGGTTTTTATAAATACAGCTGAAAAAGCACTGCCACCAGGCATCAGCAAGATCAAATTCCATTGCAAACATTAAAATATGTAACCATAATCCTGGATTTTTACTGCAGGTGACATCCAACAAAAAGCAATGGCTTGCCTCCACTAGAGCACAGGGCTAATCACAAGAAAACAAAGTCATAGACAGTGGATATGTTCAGCCACAAATTATCTACATTTAGTGGAAATCAGCTCCCAGGCTCCTGGCAGGTGGACAAGACCCCCCTTGGCATCACAGCAGCCACCATGCCCAGCACATCCTGTTCAGTTCTTGTGTACTGCAGTGCCTAAACACAAGTCTCCTAGCTTCAGGTGTAACAATGCCTAGACAGTTAAACAGCTGTCCTTACATTTTTAGTAACATCATACATGTCCCACACAACCATGCAGTCATGGGGGCATGACAAGAACGCAGAAAGGTGAGCTGTAAACCATGTACACACACTCAAGCGTAAAACGTTACCCTACAGGTACCAGGAACAGACTTTTACTCTTGCTCATGAACTTGCCACAAGCAAATCTCCTCACAGCCCTTGCCCACTTCTCTTTTGTATGATTCATTAGTGTTTGATGTTTCCTAAGACAGTTTTCAACTTAAATTGCAGGAAAATCCACACCAACCTGCAGTTCAAAATATATATGAACTGAGCAACAGATCCAGTGGAAATAGAGACCTCCCTAGAAATACCAAGAGACTGTAAAATGCAGAGGATTGGGCAGGGAATATTTCTAAATATTTTTGCCCCAGCACAAATATTGCTGAAGTTATATAGAGTTTTTCCTTTTGTTTTCTAAACAATACTCATTCTGTAAGGTATGGATGTGTCCCTGACAATGCTTTCAACTTTCTCAGCAACACCCTGGAATTTTGAAATTAAACCTGAAGAAAATTGAGCAAAGCTCAAGCAAATACTACACAAACCAGACCTCCTCCTGAAAAATCAGCATTTATAAGCAATGTTTATGGATTTAAGGATTGAAATCCCTAGAATTGCTGCTTACTTTCTGATTTTTCATGAGCTTCTGTTTCTCTCCTTCTTTACAAAAAATCCTAATTTTCCCCCTCTTCTTAATCTTTATAAAACACTTATTAATACTGCACACTTGGTATTGAATAACTGAATATGCAACACTGACTCTAACAATACTTCCTGAGACAGAAACCCAAAGGCATTGGGAAGAATTTGCTGTATATCTGCATTTTATTCCCTCTTTAAAGGGTTTATACAGCATGGGATTTGGAAATAAACAGATACCTTCCTGCAAGTGCTCTGCATATGAAGCCACTGAGTTTCCCCTCCTCATACATGCCTGCATGAAGGATTACAGTATTTCAGATTCTTTTCAACCTCCAAGCCCCTCCACAGCAATTTCCTCATGCCCACATGTTTTCTCCACCACCTAACATCCCACTCTCCTCTGCAAATTACCCCTCACAAAAACATTGCCAGGTTACTTGCAAGGGGCACATGCTCATTTTCTCCTCCCTTCCCCATGCAAATGTCTCCCACAGCAAATAAACCGAAGGGACAGGAAAAGCATAACAGAAGGTCTTACCTTTTGATGGTCTTCTTTGTTTCGTTTGTAGAGAAGAGAACGTACCCATGACAGCACCCATTGCAAAAGCTACTCGTGAGTTTTTGGGTTTGGGGAGGATTTATTTCAGCTGGGATTTTTTTTATTCCTCTTACCCCACCCCTCCAGTGACAGTGATCAAAAATCTATGTGAAATGCCTTCAAGAACAAAACAAAACAGAGGAAGTCCAAACAAGAAAGAAAAGAAGGAAGGAGGAGGGAAAAAGCAAAGCACTGCAGCTCGGCATTCAGCAAGCGTTAAGCTTTGAGGGTTTTTTTAAGTCAACACACATGCACTGACTCACAGCCAGCTGCACTGTTATTATTCAAAACAGCTCCCCATCAAAATTTAAATGCTAGGTAGATTCCCTCAGACCAGAGCTGGCAGCAGATGCATCAAAATATTTACTGGAGCACAGCCACGTAAACACACAGGCTAATTCTTCCTCCCGTTCCCTTATGGCTCCAACCAGCAGCCTGTAGGTCTGGCGAGGGAGCATCAGTGCAGCTCTTCCAGTGAATACTAAACTGGAGTCCTACAGACACACGGAGGGTCTCGGGGGAAGCCAGGGCTTTGGGCTGGATACCAACTCAGAATGAATGGAATTCTTCTGAGTGGGAAGCAATAGTGAGCAAGGCATCAAAGCCCCAGCTGCGCGGGCTGTGTGCTCCTGCTAATTAAGAGTCTGACAGAAAGGTAGAAAGCAGCAATCTCCAACTGAGACTCGAGTCTTCTCGAGCAGAAAAGTCAGAGGAAAATTGCTAAGTGCAAAGGGGGGAAACAGAAAATATCACCACAATCCTTTTCCTGCATATCTTTTCTCACACACCAGAAGCACATGCAAGACAACTTGTTTTTCTGCCATGTATGTATGTGCACATCCCTTTCAAGGATATTAAAACAAAAAACAGTCAAAATAAAACTCTACAAACATTGAGTGACTAGGAAGAGGTAGAGAAATTCCCAGCATTTTTTTCAGTCCTGTCATATTTCAAAAAATCAGCTAGACATCTGGTTATGTTTCCTCAGAAGGTGAAATAGCAAGTGCTGAGGTACAGAAGGAGTTAAATACACTGAGGCAGGTTTCAGAACCCAAATTAATTTGCTACTTGCACATGGTGACTGAGATTAGAGCAGCATCTGTGCAAATACTCTATTTTGTAGAAAAAATTGACCACAGAACTAATCACCTCAACAAGTTTCCTCAGCTTTCCTCTAACTGACAAGAAGGTTCCCTCAGATGCAGATCCCAGCTCCCCAAATGTTGGTGTCCCTGGAGGTACAGTCCTGCCTTACCTGCTGCTCACCCACTGCCAGTATCTGTCCTTGCATGCACAGGTATCTTTGCATCTTTAGCATACACCAGCAAAGAGCTTCCCCTTAGTTTCTAGTTGCAGAAGGCATCACACTTTTTTTTTTTTTCTTGTTTTGTAACTCAAAACACATCAATTGAACTTTTTGTGAGAAATGCCTGGGGGAACTTACTGTTCAAATACCCAAGTCCTGAAATGAAACACATCCATTTGCAGGGAATTGCCCAAGACTGGGCACACACAGGGGCTTTTGTCATAGTGGCAGGAGCCCGTCCTGATTTGTGCAACATCCCCTGCCTTTCATCCAGTTCCCCCTCCTTCCCCCAGGCTGGCCTCAGCTGAGGTCCCACTGCCCTTGCTGCTCCAGCCCTCCAGTTCCAGATGAGGATCCCTCAGAGTACTTTGATCTGCTTTAGGCACTGAACAGCTGTGAGATTCTTAAGCTTTTGAAAAATTCAAATACTTACATTTATTTTATTAATATTTTATTTGCATTTACAGAACAAAATATTACATAGGCTACAGTGCACATGTGGAAAATCACTGTTCTTGGGACTTGTACGTTCAACAAAGGCTGGTGGGTGACTAGAGGCTACAGCCAATGTTGCCAAGATGTCAAAACCAGAATCTTCAATCCAGGCAAACTTCTTAAAAGCAGAAGTCAAGTGTTGCCAAGGTGTAAGGCTCCAAACAACTCAGTTGATGAAGTTTTTTAAATGGTTTATGATTCTTCATATATGCTGAGTTAGATACACGTGAGAAGTGCTGACAAGATATTCTCAAGAGATCAAAACAGCAAAAAGAACTTTACTGTCAACTTCAGAAAATTGAGGAACTTTGGCAAATGGTTTAGTGCAACGTTCAATCAATACAAAATATTTCTCAAAGAATTAACTGGGCCCATTCCATTTAGCAAACTTTAAACCTGTTCAATTCTAAATTACTCAAAAATCCCAAGAAGAGGGAATTAGGAGAACAAGAAAGACAGAAGAGGTATAGAAAAAGACATATAGCTGCCAGCTCCTGGGTTCCAGTGGTGTTCCGACAGAAATTCCAAGACAAGGTAGGGTCAAGACATATGAGTGCCTCATGTCCTTAAAATACCCCTTGGTGTGGCTTCTGGTCATTTGGCCCCTCAGGAGCAGTGTTAGGAGCTCCAGGGGTTGGGGTGGGGCATTGAGTCCAGGGTAGCCACTGCCAGGGTGGGGTGTAGAAGCAGGGACTGCTTCGCCAGGGCAGGCCTGACCTGCCCCTGCTCCCTCACACATGCATGCCAAAATGTCTTGAGACATCTCTCTTTGCAGTCTCTCACACGGCCACCAGTCACCCATTTCCTCAAGTGCCCCATCTCCACATCTTTTAAATATTTCCAGGAATGGTGATTCTCCCACTGCCTTGGACAGCCTGTGCCAGTGCTTGACCATCCTTTTGGTTAAGGAATTTTTCTTAATACCCAACTTACACCTCCCCTTGAGGCCAATTCATCTTGTCCTATCTCTTGTTACTTGGAAGAAGGGACAGACCCCGCCTGCCTACAAACTCCTTACATCAAAAAGTACCTTGAAAGTAGCTGGCTTCAGGATTCCTTTTGATGCCAGCTGGATCTCAGCCATGCAGAAGGAGCTTGGTCTGGGAGTGACACATCAGGCTGTCCATATGGTGAGCTAGCCAAGAAAGAAGTAATTTGGGAAGACAGAATTGCACCCCTGATGCTGCCCTGTTGTTTACATGAAACGGAGTGGCATATGAAGGCAAAGGGCAAATGTAAATATTCAGCTTTCTCTGAAACTTGAAAGAAATAAAATATCTGTCTTGGCTGAAAATCAGTATTTGCAGGTCCCTAAGAAATCATGGGCTAAGCGATTACACACATTTTTTTTATATGACTCAAATATACAAGAATGGGGACTAGAGGAGGACCGTGTTTGTGCCTAGGCAGATGAGCATAGAATTGCAAATCCCCAGTTCAAAAAGCAGACATTTTCTTTCACAGCTGAAAACCAAGACCTCAGAGGAACAGAGGCATTTTAAACACTAAAAATCTAGAGTATTTGACACAGCAGGCAGGAATTCTCTTTCCTCAAAAGATGATCATTCAAATGTAGGAGAGAACACTTTGAGATGTAACAAGTGCCGGTGGACATCCTTTATCTGAGGAGGTGAACATTTTTCAGAGTATTTCCTTTAGAGATAAGAAGCTGCCTGAGCTCTGACTGTGATGGTGAAATGCAGTTTTGGCTGTGGGTACCTAAGTCAACCTCCTGGGTAAGAGATGCTAAAAGAGCACCAAAAGTACATCAGGGATGTACTGATGTTCTGCCTGTAAACCTGCCTGCAGTAAATTCAGAACTTGGATCTGGCACAAAGGCACACCTCAGTGCCTTAGCATCAGTCTAGCAGATTGCCTGGGAGTGTTTTGCTTTGGCCTTATTGTGAATTGAACTACGCTACATCTGTGCAGGATGAAGCAGACTTTGCTGTAGAGTGGACATAAACAGGCTTTGAAGTTCAGATGTGGCACCTGCCCTTAATATCCAACCAAAACCAGATTGTACCTGATACCTCTCTATAGCTACAGCAAATTCACACAAAAGCAAGCTAAGAAAGAGCAGCTGTTTCTCAGTATCTCTGCAAATAATCATGGGAAATTCCATCATCCCTACGGAACCCACAAGGTTCCAATAAATGGAAACTTTCATTCATAATCTTATGCAATCCTGAGATCTTAATGGGTGCAAATCCAACCTTCCTCTGACTAAAGAAAAACAACATTCTTTTTAGGAAATAAAAGATTAAATAAAAAAAAAAATCTGTTTCTTAAGACAGTTTTTATCTAGATTCAGCTGTATTCCTCCATGGCAGAACTATGTAGAGGTACAAAGATACTGTGTGAAAAATGCACTGTTAACACACTCAAAAATCTTGACAAATCTGGAAATTTCTGCATTTTGCGGAGAATCCCCTCTTTTGGGGAATAACTGCAGCATCTCTGTAATATGAGTCTCTCAGCAGTACCAATGAGTATTTCCATCTGTAACTCCATCTTAACTTCATTTCTGTGAGAGAATTCCTATTAAGGTCACAGCAGATGAAGAATGCTTCCAATAAAAGCGATATATGCTATTCCTCTCACGCTAGCTGGTGGACTGAATAATTACTGTTACAATTATATAACAATTTTTCCCTTGCTTCTGAAGTGCTCCCAAATCACATTATTGGTGAATTTTCAAATTCTGCTCAATACACCAATCCAGATACCCTCTGGAGTTAATAACTAATTAAAAGTACTCCATTGCAAGATGTACCAAGGGAAGGGTGGAGATACATCATGGCACTACTGTCACTGCTGGCAATGCACTAATGTGTGAAACAACCACAACTAAAGCAAACTCAACTGCATATATTCAGATCAGAATGTCTGCACTACTTTTAACTTACTTATTTGAGGGCGTCTTCAAGACAGCATCAACTTTTTGTAATAC
This sequence comes from Regulus satrapa, assembly GCA_013396955.1. NCBI lineage: Eukaryota > Metazoa > Chordata > Aves > Passeriformes > Regulidae > Regulus > Regulus satrapa. Next base: position 23,215 of record VWZN01017005.1, on the reverse strand, counting down.
TTCACTTTTAAAGTGCAAGTTCCAGACCAGGTTGGACAGGGCTTGGAGCAACCTGTCTAGCGAAAGGTGTCCCAGCCCATGACGGTCTTTAGGGTCCCTTCCAATCCCAGCCTTCTATAGAATATGATTCTGTGAGTTGAACAAGCCATCCTTATCTCTCAGGCACAGAAGTGCTGATGGGGAAGCAGCCTCCCTGCTGTGCTACCAGGGCCAAGCCCTCAGCTGCAGGCAGGAGCAGCTACCGCACGCTTCAGGGAGCTGTGCCAATTTCACATACACACAGAAGTCAGTCAAATGTTCCCACACCTCGTGCACAGTCCCCAAACAGATATACAGGACAAAAGGAACAAAATTTGTCTATTGAGCACTTTTCACACATGCAAAAAATATGTTGGTTTTGATCTTTCCCCCTCCTCTATTGGCATCCAGAACGTATTTCCAGGAGTCCAAGAAGCTGATTAGTGCAAGTAGTATAGAAATTCTGTTACTTGTTACAAGAGACTCATTTTGACTCACAGACCACATGGGCACCATAACAGGGCATTCATCTTCTTTGGGCAAACCAGGTATTTATCACAACAACCACAGGGTTCCCAGCAGCTGTCTGACCCGTTTGGATTTCTTGCAGGGGAGTCAGTGTTTTACTCATATTCTGGAAAATGGGTGATTGATTGGCATTCCACAGATGCCTCCTCAGTAAAACGCAGCTGCTAACCTGCAGAGTGGAGCTTTTTTTCATCATCAGAGGAGCAGGGTGTCACTGGGATGCTTCTCAGTGAAAGAAAAGCTACACAAACCACTGCCATACCAAATTAACTACCTAGATAACTACAGATTGACAGTTTTTGCATGAAACAAATTAATTACTTCTGAGAAATTACATGCAGATCAGGAAATCCCAGTCAGCTCTTGAGGTTTTTTTCAGATTCCCTCCAGTTGGCATCCATAGCAGACTTATTCCTTGGTTTAGATTTCATTCTTGACAAAGCAACAACAGCAAAAAAATTAATAGCCAATTTACATGAAACAAATCTTCTGCAATTCTCTCTCATTAAGATCGTCAGCAAGATTTCATTAATCCAGTGGGAAAAGCCCTGCAATAAAGTAGCCCTGAGGAAATTACAGGATTCAGGTTGGCTCAGAGGCAGGCTCTACGAGGCTCCAGGGAGAGGAGTACCTACCAGTGCTGCTCTGCCTGTCCCTTTACCCTCCCCAATTTACAGAAGCCCCTGGACACAGCAACCCACACCCCAGCACAGACACCAACTGCAAGTGTGTGTATGAACAAGGGCATTGAGAGACAGGCAGATGTCAGGTTTAAGGTAAAGCTGCAAACGCTAACTTGACAAGCACAGAACAGCATTATCTGTGACGCCATTTTCCCCTGTGACATTTAGACTATGGTACCATTTCAAAACCTAAAATACATAATATTTTGTCTTTACGAGTCTAAATGAGAAAGACTAATATTGCACTGACCTTTCACATGAAAAACTAAAAATCCCTCCAAATGCACTGTACAACATCAGAGAGCAAAAATGGGAATGAAGAGTCACTGCTTCTGCTCTTTGAAGAGTCACTGGCTTCACTTCTGTGAGATACAGAAGTAAAAACACTCGAATAAAATTACTTGTCCCTGTTGTGGGTATTTAAGTCTAAGACTCACCTGATCTCTTACAATTAATCATCTACTGGAGTGCACTGACCTTTCCCAGTCTTCTAATATGGGCCTGGCAATCTAAACAAAATAGTATTCTGCAATAACTAGGAATTGTTGCCAATGACTTTGGAAGAGATGGAAAAAATCTGACTTAAAATAAAAGAAATTCCTGTTGCACCAGAATCAGCCCTACTCTACCAGACTAAATTCTGAGTAAAGTCTCAGTGACTACTGAAATTTGAGTGTTACACAAAAATTGAGCATATTCTCTATTTTTTGGGCACAAATCTTTAAAATTCACTTTAAATATACATTATTGGGAACTTGGGAACAAAGTTATTTCCTGAGCCACCTGATTATTTTTCTCCTTGCTGCCATTTACCTGAAGACTCAGATTCCAAATTGAAATTTAGATTATGCTTTGTCACATACTTAAGATGGACCTTAACATATGCACAGGCATTGTTCTGGAAGCTGGCTGTAGAGAAACACGAGCATAGATCCAGCTGCAGGCTCACCCTCGTGAGCAGAGCTCTGGCACAGGCCAGGCACAGGCAGCTCGCGTGGCCCCAGTGCTGCCCAACGTCCTTGCAGGGAGGCAGCTCCCAGCCCAAAAGGCCAGAAGGAGCTGTCCTCAGGTTCAAGGTTTAACCTGGCTAGCCAGGGGTCTGCACAATGAACAGACCCCAGAGGCACTTCTTCCAGCACTGAGCTGATACCAAAGAAGGGCTTGTGCCAGGGCTAAACCTGACCTGTGCTGGAATTCTCCCTTCGAAATCAGAGCCAAATCGAAAGGGACTTTGCCACTCATCTCTGATTCACAAGTCAGCTTCATGGGATAGATGTTATAAAGCTACAACTTGATTCATTTTGCAACAGCAGGGAAAAAAATTAATAAAATGAAAAGTATTCCTGATAATTTAATTTCTTTTTTACCTTGGAAAATACACAAACCTTTCTGCCAGTAAATCCATGCTTCTTAGATAACTGATGCACTGTAAATCTACAACACCAGGACTTGTGTTCTAGTTGTTATAAAGCTATTCAAAAGCAATTTATCTGTTGTTTCTTTATTACAAGTATTTCTTACAATTATTTTTCATACCTTCCTGTCACAGGCAAAAAAGCTGCGCCTAGCATTTAAATTACAGCATTCAACAGCCTTGTTTATGGAAATTGATACTTAGTATATTAACAAGGCATAAGTATTCACACACTGAAATGTGGACTGGTCCAGATAGCAGCAAAGGAGATCAGTGGCAGCATATAAATTTGAAATTGTTCCACCAGTACACCCAATTCAACATGAGTAACATTTGTAAAGGAATGCAGCATATAAAATATACTGTGCCATGTCACTGATAAACCTGAAAAGGCACTCGCTGCTCTGGTGACGAGCAACAAATCTCTCCACTGGATGACTAAATGAAGTTACAGAGATTCATGGCTAACAAGAATAGACGACTAACTACTGCTGAGAAAAGCTGTTTTCCACAAAGAGTTTATATGCCTTGACTCTACAAGATGCTGAGAATGGAAGGGATACAGCTCTAGAAAACAAACTCCGTAAGCAAGCAAACCATTGCAAGCAGCAAACTTGAAATAGTTTTAGGTAAATACTACTTGTGGATAAATACTCGGTATTTCACATGCACCAATACCAATTCTTTCCTTCTTCACTAATCAGCATCCAAATATCTGACACTAGCTTTATCTTGGGCTTAATCTAGGGGATGAGCTCTAATGCTACCTCAAGTCCAAATTGCCAGTGGTCACTGTGACCCAGTTGCACTGAAGCTTCCAATGAAACTGGAATTCAACAGGCTCCAAAGCAGCTGAAGGAAGGAACACCATGCTGAGCTGGAGGGCATCACATGGGATAATGAGCAAGATAAATAATATAATGGAGAGGTTTGTTACAGACAGGGTTTGCCTTTAGTCTCACAATCAGCCTCGCCCACAAATATAAAAACACATGAAGTACTGAATTAAGGTGAGCACACACACAATCAAAGAAAAATCCTACTTTTTTTCCAAAATTATTTAATCCTTGGCCCACTTAAAGTTAATAAAGCATCATTTCACCAGAGTTGTCCTCCTGAAATGCTGGGAGGCATCACAGGTTCATTACATGCTGGCTGATCTTGAGTGAGCAAAATTTCGGCCAGCACTCCTCTCCTCATGGCAGGTTTCTATCAAGATGGTGTCTGACCTCCATCTTCCTGGGAGAGCATGAGCACTGAGGCAAAGAACTCATCAAATCTGAGAAATGTCTATTGCTTTTGTCAATAAATTGCTTCTTGAAATCTGCTGAAGTTTTCAGTGACCTCTTGTTCCTTTAGTGCCTGAAAAAAATTTCAAGCTTTTAAACTTTTTCTTCAGTATTTTCTCCCTCCAGCTTTGCTTTTCAGCCTTCTCCTACACTGTGCTCAGTCTTGCTTTTTGATCTTCTGATTCTTTTTGTAATTACATCTGATAAGCCTTCACTCACCCAAACCTTCCCAAAGCTCTTTTGGGAGGCTGAATTTGAAGGATTTCAGGCAGAAACACATCACTTTCTAGTGAATACAGTCTTGTAAAGCTGCAACAACCCATATTTTCCAGCCTGATTGCATATGTAATTAAATATTCACTCTCACTTTCTGCTTAATGATGGTGACTCCAAAGAATTCAAAGAGTTATTTTCATTCCAATATTTTCTAATTGATTCCCTTGGGAGGGGGGAAAGACTTCAACTTGATGTTCTATCACAGTTTCATCACTGTTTTGAGGTAGATAATATGCAGCTTCAGATGTACCACAGTTGTTTGCTATAATTAATACTTCCTTTTCATTTTTTCTGCCATTAATATAATTTTCCTGCAGCCAAGTTAAGTGCTGTAGCCTGTATTTATTCTGATGAGTTATTGAAAAAAATCACTACAGCAGACCAGCATAACGTGTTTTTTCTATAGCATTAGAACTTACTGCTGAATTCCAAAGTATCTGTATTTGTTTATTATGAGTTAAAGACCTTACCAGGTCCAGGAATGCTGGGATTAACACATCCAATAGAGCAACACTGCTACTGCACAAAGGCTGTTAATTTCACTTACATGATTTTAAAGTTGTTACTTGCTTTCTCTCCAACCTGCCTTTCAGTAAAGCAGCCCTCTCTTGGGTTACTGCTCATATCACTTATCCAGCCCAAGCTGAAAGCCTGAACAGGCAAATCAGAGAAATGACCTTGCTTTCTTCACTGCACAAACAACAACAACAAAGCCTGCCATTTTTACAGAAACCAAGCTCACAGTTACCTCTGTGATAATCTGTCGTAAAGCAAGAAGCATTTCATTTGAACTCCTGATACTGTTCTGCTAGACTAGACAGGCTGTCTTTTCTATGCTTTGGTCTTTATGGCATCAGCTTTCAGCCAGGTAACAATCCCTTTAACTTATTAAATATTAACAGATGTAAAAAAAGTTCATCTTCTTGGGGACCCAGCTGTGCCAAGGAGTTCAGGTGAAGGGGATGGAGCAGCCATTGTCAGAAGTACACATACAGACAGTCAAGGCCAGCAGCCCCTTGACTGCCTGAGCCCCATGGATCATGGTCTACTCTAGGTTCAGTTCTGGGGGTGCATTTAATATGAAATTCCCATCAAGGGAGGGTACATAGGACTCTGGACATCAGTTTGCTTTTAACTTTTTAATGCTCTAACCGTTTAATCTATTTCCAGAGTGTAAAGACAGGCCCAAGATCTGTCACTTTCAGAATAACAGACCTACTAAAAGGAAGACAGGAGCAGCCACTGCATATGGAGACTGCTGACAGAAACCCTTGTGTTGGTGGCATAGGGATACAACACAGACATGCACACCAAGACTGTACCAGACAGCCTTCCTGGGGTTGTTGGATCCCATTGGCATCTTTCCAGGCATAATTAGGCAGCAAGCAGCCAAGATATGCATTTTCAACTGATGCATCATGAACCAAATATTTACCAAGAGTCTTCGTCCTTGAATCCAGTTGAAAGCTCCTGAAAAGCCAATCTGAAGGTGTTCACTCAAATAAAATAGTAACAAATATTTCAGATTAGTAGGAGCTGAGGCATAACAAAGCCTAACAGAGGTGCAGTGCAGCTCTGGCACATTATCCACCTCAAAACAAGGAAAGATGCATATCCATCCATCTAGCCATCCAGCCATCACTGATTTATCCCTTTAAAAAAGAAAAAAACAAAACATCGGGCCTACAGAAAATTTTGTCTCCCTGAGTAACTGCTAACAGATCATCCTCAGGGCTTGCAAACCAAGGTCAAAGGAAACTGCAAAGTCAACAGGGTATGACCAGCAACAAACTAATCTCATCTCAGAGCAAAGCCTAAGCAAAGAAATCTGGAAATTCATCAGTTCTGAGAATGATGGTAGCCAAAAGAAGAGGGCAATGCAAATTTTATCCTGTATTTACATTAGAGACCTTGGACAGTACAATTAGCTTGAGTGTTGGGCATACTTTTGTGGGTGAGCTATCAAGAGAAACCACCTCACATTCTTAGGCAAGGACTCTGAAATATGCTGTGCTCTTCCTTGCTGAAATTGCTGCATCTCATTCTTCTCAGGAGAGCAGAATCCATCAGTAAAACATACCACTTTGTCCCAGCTAATGCTGGGACATTTCTCAAAGTCAGTCATATTTGAAAAAAGTGTGTGAATTTAGCTAGCACTACAAAAAATTCCACCCAAGATGCTGCAATATGTCACTAATGTCCTATTAATAAATATCTTGAAATTGTTACTTTCTTTAATTTCTTAAATTTAGTCCATGCTGGTATAAGGTAAGTGCCATGCACTTACAGAAACAGTGGAACAGCACAGGATATTGCTGACTCCAATACATTTATCTCAGAAAACCTCTTGATAGAAATCAAAACACTTTAGAACCAGAATGACAATGACAAAAGCTACAGCATCTGTATTTGATATGGCAACTCAGCATAAAATTCAGGAGAACTCACACTACTTAGCCCACAGCCTAGCTGCAAACCGTTGCGACAGCTCTGCTAAAGACATTTCTGTCCTTATCCCTTCACCCCAAATTCCCCTCTCCTTTCTGGCCACAGGTATTCCTGCAGCAAGGCTCTGCAAGGCACTGCCCAGTTGTAGTGATCTAACATGAGTGCATTGCACAAGGATGGCCCTGGGCCCCAGTAGAGCTGGAATATTATTTTTATGCACCTTCTTCTCTGCAATTACCAAAATGTCAGCTCAAAATTGCATGGCAGAATTTAAATTCATTTTTAGTTCTGCAGAAGATGATTGTGGCTTTTTAAAAGTTCACTTGATATCAAAACAGCCTAGAAAGATCAAATGTAATTAAAATCTTCTTGTGGTTATTAGAAGTTTAATCACCAGCAGCCAGTGAAAGAAGCTGCAAATAACACCTTCACTGCTATCAGAAAAACAACTCAGCTGCTCCTGGCACATAGAGCTTGCCCTGGGTTTGATAATATCTGTACTTTTACAAGTTACTTATTATGGCTATAAGCATGGAGATACCACCAGCTGCCCAAAAGCACACCATAAAGGACAAGAAACAAACTATATCTGACTTCTAACATTTATTCATGTATTTCCAGAGAATTCCTCATCAAGTGTTTGTGCTCAAAACAAAGTTTTCAATTTGCACAGAAATTACCATAACTGATGCTACTCCAGACGGGTTTGCAACCAGCCAGCAACAAACTTGAATGTTACATGGGCACAATGTCTCTCTAGTCCCTCTTCCATAATAAGGATTGAAAGGTGACTGCGTGGGCTTCATTATTGTTTTCAAGTTATGCAGAAATATTTTTAGTAAAGTAGTAGCTCAAGAAAGACAGGAATAAAATATTTGTTATGCTTTTTCCATTTGTAAAAAGAAAGGAAAACACAACCAGCCATTGCACTATGTAAGCTTCAGTAGACAAAAAACATGCTCCATGTGCAGTACATGAATGAAACCTGTCAGACTGTATTATCCACCCATTATAAAATACAGGTTTTATTTCCCCTCCACCCTCGATTTTTATGTGAGCTTGCAGAGCATAAGCATTGCCTTGCCGTATCAGTTAATGACCTGTTCAGAAGAGGGTATTTTCAGGAACAGCTCCCAGAATTACAGTGTTTTTTTCATGGTTGTAACACATAGAAATCGAGCACTTTAACTGCAGTGAGACCCAGTGAACAACATTTCTATCTCCAAGCTTTCTTCCTGTCTCTTCAGTATTACATGTGAAAACCTTCCTTCAGAAACACTTTCTTTTTTCCTAGAATGAAACAGTTCTTAGTGGATACTCCTCTTGTTTTACTCAGGATCACTGATAACTTAAATTCCTCTCTCTTCAGTGGGGTTACAATGCCTTTCAATTTAATACCACCTGCAAATTTCATTTATGTCCTGCATAACACATCTTCCCAATCAGCAGTGAATTTGAATTCAGCCCTGGCAGCTCTTCACCATGCCACCTCGTCTTCCCATGTCATTGGGCTCCCTTTGTGTCACATCTTTCAGCCAGCCAGACACACCATCATGGTCCTACTTTAGGCCATTTGTGAATTTTAATCAAAATGGGAATGAGGAGCTATCAAGTGAATTATTACAATCCAAATCTATCTAATTAGATTAATTCTCTTAATCCACAGAAGCATTTACAATAATTTGAGTAAGAGTAAATTGGTCAGGATAATTTATAGATAAAACCTTGAGATGGAGCACTGGAAATAATGTTAAGGAGGTGTCTGAAGAGAGAAATTTTTAAATTTTTTTTTAGAGCAGTGCAATCCAGCTAAACTACTTCAAGAGCAATCGCATAATCAGCTATACTAGACTACTTATCATTTAAAATAAGGAAGTAAAAGGGAGACAAATATTTTTAGTCTGGCCACTATGTGGAGATTCAGGATGGATCTGGGGAAGATGTTCCTCTGGTTCAAGCAGTGAGCATGGCAGCCTGTGCAGAGGCTACTGAACAGGCTTTTGTGGTGGAAAGCGCAGAGCAAGTAACCTCCCAATTCATTTCTTGTACATAAACCCAGTATCTGGAGCCTTTTGTCATTGTCTAGAAAAACCACTGTTCAACCCTGAGGACCCCATTTAATTTCTTCAGGGCTCATTTGCATCCCAGCTGTTTTGCACATCCCAGGTTGTGATGCTCCACGATGTTGTGATGCTTGCTGTGTGTGACACGCAGGCTCTGCGTGCACCGGGCAAACAAGGGATACACACAGTGAACAAAGCCAGCTAAGGCCTGGCCCAGCACAAACGCACCAAACCGGGGTCTGACAGTTCAGCTGCATTTGCACACCGTGCACCAAGCCCCATTTCTGCTAGAAACACACAGCCACAGACCTCTTACCCAGAGGTGATGGCCAGCAGCAGTGTGGCCCCAGGGAGCCCATCGGCACCCAAGCTCTTCTTTAAGAGTGAGCTTCACCTATTCTCATGACGCTGCAGTTGATTTCCAATAAATGCACTGTGACCACAAGTGTTAAGAGACTTGAAGCAGTTTCTTAGGATTATCCACATTTCACAAGCAACCTAAATTGTTTAACAGCAAATCTCCAAAACACATGGGAATTCCAGTAATATCTCAAATCACTACAACAGCAGTATTGTGAGGCTCCAAGGTCAAAGACATTGCAAAAGGAAACTTACTTTTGCCCCATACAGGAACCTTTACTAACTCTGAACTCCTTCAAGTTCTGCAACTAAGAACTATTGTGCAACAAGCATTTAATAAATATTCTTTTACAATTCTCTACTTATTTTGAGCACCTAATAAAGCATATCTTGCGCTAATTTTTTTGAGCTAGCACTTTAGGAAAATGTGAGAAGTACTAAATAGCAAACATCAAGCAATATCTAAAGATAAACAGTATCCAGGCTATTAAAATATGCTAACAAATACTTGGGCATCAATTTCTACAGAAGCATGATTTTGGTTTTGAAATACATCAGTATGCATCCGACTGGTATAAGCAAAGTCTTAAAACCCTCATAATTGAGGGAAGACATATAGCCAGCTGCTCATATTAGTCAGTTATGACCTGACTTGGATGTAATCCAGGTTTCTGCTATTTACTACTGACATATGCTTAATCAATTTTCCTAATGTTTCTGCCTGATTTGAAAGGACTCTAACAAGAATACGAAACACAAGCCATTACATTTATTTTTACTTGATTACATTGTCTTATTTAAGAATACTATTTTGATTAATTCAAGGAAATCTATTGCCTTGCAGCTCTGAAAAGTTTATGGGAAGTGACTGGATATAAGAAGACTTCTCTTTGAAGTGCAGTATTTGCATAGAGACAGCTTGAGCAGTGCCTGTTGGACAAGCTTCACATTTCACTACCATAAGATAGCAGAGGTGATTATTAATAACCCCTAAAATACACTTGGTTACTAGAAAAAGGAAGGAAGGCGCGGAAGGCGCGGAAGGCGCGGAAGGAAGGCGCGGAAGGCGCGGAAGGAAGGCGCGGAAGGAAGGAAGGCGCGGAAGGAAGGAAGGCGCGGAAGGCGCGGAAGGCGCGGAAGGAAGGCGCGGAAGGCGCGGAAGGAAGGAAGGAAGGATTTGCTTTGCACCTGTCACTATTACTATAGGAATAAATAATGAAGCAAAAAATTACCTGTTGGAAATGTGTAGCACAATTTATTCTGTCAGTCTAAGGAAGATACATCTGTCCTGAAGCTCACATTATTTACTCACTCTATGAGTGTTACAAGACTCAAGTGTTCAATGGCTTGTCATCTCATTCACCTCAATTTCACCTCAACAGCTGCCCAGCTCCTTCATTCAGAAGGTAATTTTGAAGATCAGAATTTTCTGAGATCAAGATTTCCTTACAGGCAAAACAGACATAATATGTGTTTACCAAGTATAAAATAAGCTAGCAGGAATTAAAATTGGATTATGAAAAACATTACGTAAGCTGAAAGTTTGGCATCCTAATACTGAGAAAACTTCAGAAAATTTAGAAAGAAGACTAAATCAGGCAGTGAACAGCAGGCTAACAGGATACAAAGCATGCTTGAACACAAAGCTGTACAATACACAAAGCTGTTCTTTTTCATCTGACTGATGCCTTATCAGCCCTAAAATGAAAAGCCAAACAAGACTATAATGACAAAATGATAAAAAAAATATAAAATTATAAAAAGCAGTTACCACCTACTAGAAGGTCCTCCAGGTGCATTTATGACAGAATGCACACAATACAAGGCTTCAACACTTTTATAAATTTAGCTAATTAACATAATTGACAATAATCCCAAATTAAAAGTACAGTTAATGAAATAATTCCTTTTCTTGGTTCATCCCCCCACTGAAGCCTTCCCCTTGTTTATTGTCCCACATTTTTTATGTCTAAATATATGGGAAACTGAAATTACCTTGGTTCACTGAAGAAGCAAGATTGAAACAGAAATTCCAGCAATGTGTTTATCTAACAGGGTAAGGTAAGTTCTGGAGTTAACTAAGAAATTGAACAATAATAGTCTAGAGATCTATGCATATATGAAAAATACACAAAAAGAAAAAAAATATTTTGGCATCAAGACTAGTAAAATAACCCATGATTACAGCCAAATGAAAAATTTCCAGCACTGCAGTACAAGTGTATATGGATTGCAATGCAACATATTTTCTTTTGTTTCTCCCCTTGCAATTCCCACAGCAATAATGAAGCACAAATAATTTATAAATTTTGTCTGATTTCACATGCACACATATATGCCCACACCTCCACTTCAGCCAAGACAGATGAGCAATATATTTCGTTAGAGATCAAGGCACACTGCATAAAGAATAATAACAATTTATCTGTCTGGTAAGACAGATAAATCTAAGTCTGATGTTGGGCACATGAGACAGACAAGCTAAAAGGAAAAAAAAATCAGCTTTAGGCAGCTGAAGGCTTCCAATGGGCTGCATGGAGAGCACATGTAGATAACCCCCCACAAAGGCAGGCATGTGCCTTCTCATGTCCCCACTGGCCTGGCTGCATGCAAACGAATGCATGAATCTTGCCTTACCTACAAACCATCAGCCTGTTTCCCTTACAGAAGAACAGTATGATGATAAAGAATGCGGCAGTTTATCCTCTCTCAGCTGCACCAGCTCACAGGAAGCCAGAACTCCTTCTCCAGTGTGCGCTCCCCGAGGTTTTAATCAAAACCTCTCCCTGCCCCCAAACTAGCTAAATGCCAAAGAGTAAGGAAAATGGTTTCATGAAACATAAAAGGAGCTCTTCAAAGCCTTCAATAGAAGGAAAAACTGCTGAAGTCCATTCAGAAGGCAGAAGCCTCTTCTCCAAAACACTGCCCATCAGAGACAAGTGCAACTGTTAATTATTCAGTGATAAAACCTCATCTCTAGATGGATGCTGACCACTTAACACAGCTCCTAGCATGCTGTTCATCAAACATTTGGCTCCTCTGACCTCAATTACTATGTCTCTCATATAAGTTACTGCTGAGAAACTATTCCAAAGTTCTGCTGGAGTTGTGAACAAAGGATTGGAATAATGGAAGTTCAGATTTATATAATCCTTTGAATAGCCAAAGTGACCTTACAAAGTCAGGAAAATAATTTCAGAACAAACCAAAATGTCCATGCAAAGATTTGAGCATCTCTGCAACTCCTGCGTCAACACACGCATTTCTGCTCTTTGTTTCTGGCAACAAAATATGAAATAACTCAACAAAAATACTTGGTAAGCTTTGTGATGCAAGTAAAATTATTATAATTTTTCTTCAGAAAAATCTGATCCACTATGGCCAGATCTTTCTTCTGCAGTATGAGCTTTTAAATAAATTAATACTAAAATACATAAATAGATGATCTGTTGCTGAAGCACACCCATCTCTTAGAAAAACCTTTTTCCTTCACTTGATTTACAAAACAAAAAGAGAACTCTGTATACACAAATATTTATAAGTGAATGCTCACACAACATTGTTTTACTAAACTTTACATAATATGCACAAATAGACTGAAAAACAGTTTGGCCATGTGACATAATACCAATCACACTGCCATACCTGCAAACCAATGTCATTTTCCCAGTTCTCCTTCCTTCACTTACTGACCAGGGCAGATTGTTTGCCAAGTCCCTAGCACACTGCAGCAAGACATGCAGGATCCAACACCTTTAAGGCAAACTAGAAAGTGTGCCTTTTTTCATTAATCTCTGCCATATGAAATGGACTCAACTATCCTGCCCTACAGTGGGGCTCCAGCCCCTTGCACTGCCCTTGGTCATGCACTCACAGGCACGCTCATTTAAGGGTCTTTCTGACACTTTTGCATAGAAGTCTTCACATTCAGTGCATAAAGTGGCTCAAACTTTTTGGCAGCTGGGGTCAAAACCTGATTTTAATTCCCTACACCTTCCCCTCAAGCTTCATTTCCCCCCATTTTCTTGCAGCAAGTTAATATTCGATGCTCCTCACACCAGCAAGTGGGGGTGGTGATCTCTCTCACACCACTTACTGCTGGTGAGGAGCAATGAAGAGCAGTGCAGAAACACGGGGCTGTTGCAGCCTTTCCTTAATGCCACACTGAGTAAACCCGCAGGGAGAGGGCTGGACCCTGGCCCAGGAGACGCAGCAGACAGCCGTGCCAACAGCACAGCAGCCCCGCTGGTCTGCACTGCGGGCTGCCTCCTACACCAGCCAGGGGCCAGTCTCCACTATTCATCCAGCCATAACCAGGCAAGCCTGCTGCTCTCTGCCATTTGCACATCTCCCTTTTTTAATTTATTTTTTCAGGAATACACAGTGGGCTAGATCTCCAAGAGTCAGAAAAAGAAAAACTTAAACCAGTAATGGCACTGATGTGAAATGGTGCAGCTTCACTTTTGTAAGATCCATGGGTTTGAATCAAAGTTTCAAATATTACTCACCACAACTACAGAACAGACCAGCACGCAATTCCTTAAAAAGCATGCCTCAACAAGCAGAGAGATGAAAGAACACTACTGCTTACAAATGCCAGTGCTTACATACCCACAGAGAGAGATCAGTCCTCCAAGTCTGAAAGAGCTGTGACAAACGCCACACCCATTTGGGGAGGAAAAGGAAAATGCAGAAACAATAAGACAACTAAGACCTCTGAGATTGCTGAGATATTCTGAATGAAAAACAGGATCTAAAATTGCTTCTGTGTATTCTAGTTAAATAGTCACACTTTTCTCTCTGCAACTAGTGTTTCCATATTTCCTTGTATTTTAGTTTTTAATAGGAGAAAATTATTTTGAACACTAGAACTTCAAAGAAAACAGTGCCAACCCAGGACCCATATCCCTCACTATTCCCATGAGCCTAGATTATGACCATGTCAGTTATTGTCTTAAATACCAGTAATGTCACAGTAAAAAAAAAAAAAAAAAAAAAAAAAAAC
>VWZN01017002.1:2002-12470 GCA_013396955.1 Regulus satrapa | reverse complement strand
ACCTGGGTTGGCCCAAACTCTTTGTTTCCCTCAAGTACCCTCCAAGCACCCACATCAGTGTTCCTAGGAGAGTAATAGTAAAAAATTCTACAGATAAGAAAAAAAAAAAAAAAAACAACAAAAAAAACCCCAACCAAAAACCCCAAAAACAAATAGAAAGAAAAACCAACCCCCAACAGCAGTCTTGTAGCATGCATTCATGTCAAGCTTCACTTGTTTTCTCAGAGCAAAAAGGAGCAAGGACATTCCAAAAGACATTATTTAAAAACTCACATTTTCTGCTGTACTAATTCTTATATTACTCCTAGACTATGTGACATTATTTTGAGAGGATAGCAATTAGTTTCACTCATAGGTGATACTTAGCAATGATGGTCTACAGCTAAATTTATATAATAGGAGAGAGTTTGTCATTGCACCAGGAAATACTCTTGTAACTCGCTCCCATTGCGCTTGCTTAATCCTCATGTCTAATGCTTCTTTTATTAATGGATCTTCCAGTTCACAGTGCTGTTTAAATTTCCTCCCGAGTAAGAAGCTGCCTTAAAATCTTTCTAAGCGTCACCCCAAATTTAAGAAAAAGGGAGAGCTATAAGTATGAGCATTGTCTTTGGTGATCAGGCTCATAAATTAAGATCTTTAGATCTTAAGCCTAAGTATGTGAGGTTAATCTAAAATCAGTTAATTACTACTAAAAATGAATTTTAAATTAATAACATCTAAAGTGGGTGCAAACTGTTGGGAATTTTCAGGTATACAAGGAAGAACTATTATTACAAGTGTCATGTGTAAGAGCAGCCTGTAAGTCAGAAGTAGCATTTCATTTTCTTAAAAATGTGTTTATTCCTGCTTTCTCAAGGTAAATATATTTCCAAAAGCCTGTTCCAAAATCCATATTGGACATAATCTTTTCTCTACCTGTTAAATTTAGCCACAGGTACACTGGTTTTAGCAGGATATTATTAAGTTTGAAGCATATGCACCAAAATTATTTAAATGAGTTGTGAATTAGTCAGTGCTTAAACAACACATTTTCTCTAGTGTACTGTTCCAATACTAATAACTTGTGTTCTTCCATCTGTTTGAATCCACCTGTTACCATTATTCTAAACCTATACTGAAAAGTCTATGATGAAGGGACTAATCTCATAGTGTATGTTCGTATCCAGAAAGAATGATAATGGTTTTTGTTCCTAGCACAAAGCACATGTAAAAGATTTTTCTTCAGTGTTAATATTGTAAATTGAAATCCAAACCAGAAACAAGACAAGGATGCTTTGAGGCAAATTGGATTGTACATTTTTTGAGGGGCAGAAGATACCAGTAAGAAAAATACATACTATTTCCCCATGGCCACAAGTTTTTATGAAGTTAATACTTTTCATGTATATTCCATGAAATTGGATCTATCTTAATACTGACAGCATGAGATTAATCTTCTGGTTATCTGAGCATCTTCTATATTATATTATTCAAAGTCCTAGATGCAGAAGCCTGCAGATATTTTCATTCTTAGTAGGAACTTTTCCTTAAAAAGTGTGATTTAAGAGAGGGAAAACCAGGGAACATGGGACAAAGGGAGCCATTGTTCTGAGCCAGTATTATTGATCTACCATTTGGCAATATGTCTTTTCAATCCTTGTTATATGGCTCATTCCACATCCCAAAAGAATTGTAAACATTTTAACTTCAAAATTTCCAAGTAAATAGGGTTTTTTATTTGGAATTTCTGACATTTATGGATTTGTTGTTGTTTTCTTTTTTATGCAAAGCATAGAGAGTCCTGGTGGAAACACACTAGAATAAAAGAATCAAGAATTTGCATCTAACACTTGTGTGATCAAGAAATAAAGGAAAAATACACCTGACAATAAAACACACCACCCCACAGTATTTTTCCCCCATGAATCCCAGAAAGGACTGAGAGCTGTTTAACCAATAAAAAGATACTTCATTTCATTGTTGTAACTCTGACTAGGAGCTTGTGTATTTTCTTAAAATTTACACTACTGTTAGCATTCCTGTACACAATACTATTTCACAGAATCTGAACACAGAGTAGTCACAAAAGAAACCAAATTTTTCTTTCACATTTCAAGTAGGAACTCTCAATTTCATGACCTATAAATAGGTCAGGTGCTGACTCAGCCTGCATTTCTGAGTGGTATTTCCAATAAAATTGTCATCAAATCACTATGAAAGGTTTACAGAAGTTTTCTGTCTGAGAGAAACTTAATATTCCATCTCTATGGCAAGCTGCTGTTTTCTGGAAAATACATGTTTCTGGAGTGAAAAAAAATTAATTTCATATATTTGCAACTCTTTACTATCACACACAACTGATGCCACAATCACAAATGATACATTTGACAAAGCCTCATTTATGCATACTGAGCAGTATAAAAAATTTATCTATCATTTGGCAGTAAGGATATAAAGTGAGGTGTCATTCAGTGCCACTAGAGATCTGTCAAGTGCTGCTCTATCTGATCATTCTGGACCAGCCACTATGGTTTACTTCTCACTTGCAATAGACAGCTTTTTCATTTCTCTGGGAAGCCAAAGGGTACAGGATACAGGTGCTGTTATAGCCAGGCAAATTTTATAAGCAATTTCTAGGGTCTTTTTTTTTTCCTGTTTTCTCTAGAGATTTAAAACACAGCTAATCAGAATGAAAAACATTTCCTGCCTCTGTCAGTTAACTTTCATTTAATTCTACGGAATTGTCATAATTAACCAAAGAACATGGATTCTGCTTTTCCTGTATAGCCTGAAATGGGACTGAGGATCCAAGAAGTATCATATGCAGAATATGTCCTGCCCTAAAGAGGTTGCAGCTGAAATTGAGACAATGTGCAGGCAGGAACAAATAGCAGGGAGAGTTAAATGCAGGTAACAGAAGTAAGACTGAACAGATAGTGCATGTTTTGATAAGCTGAACTACCAATGCATTACTCAGAAAATAGACAGATTGCATGAATAGTAGGAGTATTTGTAGGAGCATTTGCTAGATTACTATATTTACAGGAGAGTCTGGCATTTAAGAATAGGTTAAATGGAATTGAAGGTGCTGTAGATGTAAATGTCACAGTGTGGTATTGTTTGACTGAGAACTACTCTGGGTGTAAGAATATAAGCAGAAGAAATTACTCTAACCTGACAGTACTTCTGAAAGCCATTGTACCTTCAAGAAATATCTTCTGGAGTTAAAATCTCTGCCTGATCTTCCCATCACTGAGAATAACCATTTTCCTTGATGGGTATGTAGTATCACCCTAAATATTTGGGAAAGAACTTCATTACAAGCTTCCTTCCACCCTCACTATTCTTTAGATTACCACCTTCTAGTCACAGGAGTAAATCAAAGTTATGTTCTGCTCTCCAAGCTGTTCTTGAATACAAAACAGAAATTAAATGTTTCCTACTAATGAGACAAATACACTACTGATTTTATCTTCTGAACCACGAGGTGGAATCCAGTGGTACCATAATGGTACTTACAGTGGTGCTAAGGAATAAGTCCTGAGGGTGCCTTCTACTGCATTGAGTTTCACTAAATTTTCCTGTCTCATCCTGACACATAAAAATATGCCTGGGATTAAATAAAAAAGCATAGTATCTCTTCATATGTATTTCTGATTCAGTAGCATCAAGGATTGAATTAAAGTAACTCTTTTGCAGAAAAGGTCTAAGCATAAATTTAATTTTAAAATGCACTCTGAAACAGTGCAGTAGTTACACAAAATAGTCTGTAGATGACTACAAAATTTTTACAGCATCATCTAGCACTTTCTGTAAATCACGACTCATTCCTAAAGGCCATGTTTCCATAAAGCAAGTACTCATAATATGTTGTAATACACTTAAAATACAAATTTAACTTTGTTCTTGGGACAAGTCCTGAGAGGAATCAGTGGTCCAAATCTTGCAGAGTTCTGAGAACTAACTGGCATTTGGACTTACGCTAATTACGTTGCTAAAAAATGTGAGAGACACACATTAGTTACAGAGAGAGAAATGCCATTGCTCTGTCTTGCCTAGTGCATTCTTCATGAAGAAGATTTGTTTATGTAGAAGGCATGCATTCAAGTTTTTTGTTTTTGTTTTTGGTTTTTTTTGTGTGCATATATATTTATTAAATACAAATTATAGATTTTTGTAAGCAATGTTTATACTTGGCCTATAATATAAAGTTCCCTAATTAACTCTCACAGGTTTTGCAGGCTCTCCAAACTCACATCTATGCAACACATAACTTAATCTCGGCAGGTGACTCTCCCCTCAACTCTACAATCATGGGACCCCACCTGAAGTATAGCAATCAGCCTTGGAATCCCAATGTAAGAAAGGTACGGACAGGTTAGAACACATGCATATGAGGCCACAAAGAAGGTCAGAGGGCTGGAGCAACTCTGCTATGAAGACAGGCTGAGAGAGTTGAGCTTGTTCAGCCCTGGAATAGAGAAAGTTCCAGAATTACCTTCTAGCACTACAAAGTATCTAAAAAGGCTACAAGAGAGCTGAAGATGTATTTTTGACAGGTCATGGAGCAATAGGACAAAGGGTAATGACTTCAAACTGAAAGAGGACAGATCTACATTATATATAGGAAGAAGTTCTTTACTGTCAGAGTGGTGAGGCACTTGCACAGGTCACCCAGAGAAGGCTATCCTGTGGCTGCCTCATCACCACAAGTATTCAAGGCCTATTATTATTCACAGTGATCTCCCTGGAGAATTGGATGTCTTTCTTAATGAGTTTTTTTGTTCTTAATGAGCAAAAAATTTGTGATAATCCCCTTAAAATAGTGGACTCCACCAGTTAATCCTACTCCACATGAAATCAGTGTTGAAACTCTGACCAGAGAACTAAAATCACTGCCAACAACTCTTTTTAGCTCATGTGGGCTCTAGAGTGTTTTCTAAGCTCAAAAACATTGCTCAAACCCTGCCTCTGGAAAGAATTTTTGAGAAATTGAAAGTCTTTTTGGCCCAACTCAGTTTTGGGTACAGGTCAAATTTAAAAAGTTATCACTTACCTTGGAGAGAGATACATCTGCTAGGAATCCCCAAGCTATAGTCTGGGATTTTGAAGTCCCACCTTTCAGTTCAGCATGTATTTTGCTTAAAATAGCATCTACTGAAAAATATTACCTATAAAAATACATTTAATTTCAACGCAATTTCTTTTCTTTACCTATGTTAGGATGTTAGCTCATAATGGAAATATTTTCCTAAATTTTTTTTGATTTCTCATACAAAGGTTTGATTTAATTTTTCCTGAGAAAAACAATGAGATTTTAAACTTTTTTCCAAACAGAAATTCTCAACATCATGTTTGAATAGCAGCACAAGAGAAGTTTCCAAACATGCCAGTAGATATTTGCAACATTTTTTTAAAAGCAATATGGATTTGATTTAGAAGTTTCTGTTTTATTTTTCTCTGTAAGGGAAATAATTTCTTAGCTGGAAATCATATGGAAATTAAATTAGTTGAAATCTTATTAAATGCCTTTTTAACCCAGTCACTTTAATAAATACTAATTACAGGGCACAAAAAGACATATAGAAAATATTTTACAAATAACTTTAAGGGAAAATATGTAAATATTTGTGAGTTTGAAAGGGGTTTTATTTTTTTTAACATATGTGTGTGTATATGCGTGTGTGAAAAAGTACAGAACAAAATGAAGCTGTTCTATATGCTCCTTTGTGATTGTAATGCTGCATTCTGAAAGAGAATGTGTCATGGAATAGGCCCTAATAAATTCTGGGTAAACAAAATCCTTGATGACTCTGTGAGAGTAATGTAACTTGTAAGAGAAAGTCCATTCCACTTTTGAAATATGGATCATGAACAGTTGCAGGGAAAACATGAAACTTGAAGAAACATTTGACAAAATTCCATTTACACAACTTCTAGGACAGCTAAAACCTCTTTTCTGTCCAGCCCAAACTTTTCTATATTCTCCTTAAGTACACCCCTAAAGTACTTTACTCTGTTCACCACAACATTTACAGTAACTCCATAAAGAAGGAGAAAGCAGTCATGTCTATTTTACACATAGAAGATCGAAATCCAGGAAGATCAGTGAATTGAAGGTCATGTGGCAAGTCTCTCTCCAATAAAGTACCTTAAAATTTGAAATACCTTCAGTTTCTCAATCATTTAGTTTTCTTCGTATCAGTAGAGCAATGGCTAGAAGAAATTTATGAAGCAAATAAATTTTAAATTAATAATTATTTTCAAATTTGAGTATAATATCACCAGCACAATAATAATCATGTCCTACTCTTTATGAAGAACTGACTATTACCCAACACTGATTACCAAATCATGTTGTTCAGCCTGTCATTAGCTGGATATCCAATCAGTTAACCAGTTCAGTTACCAATCACAGACTGTGATTACACATATTTTCCATGTATGACTTAATCTCTAAAGAAGTCTAAAATTGATCAATTGCCACTTTTTCAGACTACAGTGTTCCATTGCTGTCTATGCATACATAAGTTCCTTGGTGTAAGGAGTCCCAGACCTCATGAAGTGAGGTCTCAGAATTTAGGCACCTGGGCACCACTGCAATTTTGAAACAAGCAAAGAGACACCAAAACTAAGCCTTTGATTGGTGGTTTCTGAGTAGACATGATTCACTTGGTCAGCTTTAGGTTTTCTCCAGAACTAGTTGTAATATAGATAGTGCCATATAATTTTTGAAAACTAAGTGCAAATTTTCTTGACTTTGTGAGCTGATTATCAGCCCCAAGACACACACCATGAACATATGGAACTGGAGTCAGCCTTATAAGGGATTCAGGGTAGTAAACAAAGCATCTCCCCACAGTCCTAGTTCTCCATTGCTAGATAGGGCTGCATATGCAGGGCAGTCTCAAGATGTGCTGGATGTTCCAGCTTGCTGTCTTGTTTCATTTTTGGCAGCAGTTTTGGACTAACCACCACCTTCATCCCAGCACAGTTCCTCTATCTCTACAGATATACACGGACTTCTTACAAACCACATGTTATTCAGGAGCCACAGTGAATGCTGGAGAAGGACACAGGAAGCCTGACTCTTGGCATACTGCTCAGCCCAAGAGAAAGAATCCCAGACTTTTTAAGAGTATACTCTGATTGCCACTCAGTGGTCACATCTGGAACTTTCAAAATGTCCCTGGATTGTTAGTTTTTTTAATTCAGTAATCATTCACAGTAAAATGACACTGCCAAACATTCTTCCCCCAGCAATAATTACTGTAGGAATACTTAGTGAAGACCTTTAATGAGTTAGCAGGGTGAAGGGAACAAGAATACCCAGTGGTAAAACCACTTTCTTTTCCACTTGGGGAAGTATTCTCATTATTTCCACTTAAAGTCAAGATTTGGCTTTGATCCAGATGCTTCTATCATAATAGTTTTTTCTTACATCTATTGCTAGGTACCTGGCCACAAAGGACTATCAATAGACTCCATCTCATAAATGGCATCCATGGAGTCCTTTCTTATGTTAGATTGCAAAGCTGAACTGAAATCCTGGCAGTAACTAAGAGAAATGCTTGTTTCAGTAGTCTATAAATGTTTCTAAAGATCATTAAACCATTTAGTTATATGAAAACAAATTCCAGTGTGTGAACGGATTCTAGTGACTTCTAGTGAGACAACTAGCAGTAATATATCCAGTAAATATCTGTTGCAGTCAGTTTTATCTCTCTGCATGATTTAACAGCTATTTTTCTTGTGTCCTGATTGATATTCAGAGAGCAGATAGCTTTGCTAGAGATATCAAAGCATAGAATCTGGATTTCTAATGATTACTATAGGATTTGGTTCAATGTCCTTCCAATCAAAACCCCTTTTCCCATGCTGTAGGTGCAATTTTTCAAGTAGTATATATACTGAGAGTGACTTTGAAGTTAATAAATATTATTGTAATATANGTGTGTGTGTGTGTGTGTGGGTAGGTGGGTGTCTGTGTGTGTGTGTATGTCCAGTAAAGTACATGAAACATGGAAGAGCTTTACTTCTTGATTACAGAGTCATAGAATAGTAGAATGATTTGAGTTGGAAGGGACCTTAAAGACCACCTAAAGTCCCTTGCCACGGACAGGAACACCTTCCACTAGAGCAGGTTGCTCAAAACCCAATCAACCTGGCCTTTAACATTTCCAGGGCTGGAATCATCGCAGCTTCTCTGGCAACCTGTGCTAGTGTCTCACCCCCCTCACAGCAAATAATTTCTTCCTAGTATCTAATCTAATTCTACCTTTCTTCAATTTAATGCCATTCCTTCTTAACCCATCACTGCATGGCCTTGTAAAAAGTCCTTCTCCAGCCTTCTTGTAGGCCACTTTTAGGTACTAAAGTGGTGACTGTTCATCAAGTTCAGAAGCTCTCTTTTTACTGCCTATTGCTATAAGAGTGAAAGCTGGCAGGCTCTGCTTTCAGAACATAACCTTCCTCAAGGTGTGAAAGTACTGTTCCTAAGGAAAATACAGCTGCTTTCAAAGTATCATGGCTCCCCGTGAAGCAACAGCTAAAAAAAGCAAGTCATTTGAAGGGCATTGAAAACAGAAAAAAATGTACTAACAGCATAAAACCTTGGTTACCATGCATAGTTCATCTCTGCAGAGCAGGAGAGACATATTAAAGAGGGTAACAGAGCAGAGCTACAAAAATGACAGAGGAAGAAAACATGGCTTTGTGAGAAGGGACTAAAGAGTTTTGTTCTTGGTCTTCATCTTTACTCTCTTCTTTTTTCTTCTTCAGTTTAAGAATAAGAAAGCTGAGGGAAATGTGTTCAAGCTTTACATTGTGAAGCTGTTGTACAAAATGAATGCAGAACCATAAATCCTCACCCACACATTACTGCAAACACTCAGGAGGCACTTTGGGAAACAGGCTTAAAATAGATAAAAGTAGCCCATTTTTTCACAGGACTTAGTGAACTTCTGGAATGTTTCCACAGAAGACTGTGAGGTAGGCAATATCAGCAGTTTCGAAAATAGAGACAAATAAGAACAGTGTGTCTATAGAAAGTCAAGGCAGTGGTTGAATTATTTTAATAATGTGGTAAAACCAGAAAACATTATAATAAGAGCAGAAGAACTAACACACAAAAGCTGATGCCAAGCCTTAAAAGAAATTTTATGTTATTTGGCTGTTTGTAAATCTGTGTGGAGGAGACATGACTTGAGTAAAGAGATGGAGTGATGTCCTGGAATAATCATATCTGAAACCTTTTAACTTGCCTCCTAGCCCATGTCCCTGTGAGAGTTTCTGAGTGCTGTACTCCAAGGAACTTCCCATCCCTAGCTGACCTGGATTCATATACAAGGATTGCTTCCCTTCAGTCCCTGGCTGACTGAATTTTTCTTGAAAAGTTGGTGGGGAACTGCTTTTTCAGATAAAAACAAGAACACATCTATCTAATCTAGAGGTGGATGTCACTGAGATTTTTCAAATAGCAGATTAAATAGGAAAAGCATGAAAATAATTGAGTCTCTTTACATTTGGCCCAGGATATGCTTGATTTTGAAAGGCAATGGGATAGAACAACCATCCTTTACAAAATCACCCTCTTTGGACAAGGAATAAAGTAAAAATAAGTAACTCTTAGAGTTTGTATTGATAAGTTTTCCTTTTCCACTAGTCTGAGGCATGGTATACCATTTCTTAGGAAGAAAAAAATACCAGCAATGTCAAGATTTTGCATAAGATATGCATGTATAAAGGAAGGAAAGATGAAGGCCCTGTATGATTCCAGATACACTCTTAGACCTTTCTATATATCACATTTTTCTATGACTTAATATAAATTCAGTGTTCTTCTGTATCATTGATATAATGCTCACAAAAGTCACACAAATCTTTATATAGGGTTCAGAACAATTTTAGACATACATCTTTCTCCTAAATTTGAGGTACCTAAAAAACAGGTTTAAAGCAAGTGCTTACATTATTCAAACAAGCACTGACTGTGGCAGAAACTTTGAAAATCTGCATTGGGAGATCTTGCCTAGCTAATGTAGGTGTCTCAGTTTAGGACAATAGGGTCTCATTCACAAAGCCTATCTGCATGCTCAATTCTTCCCATCATGAATAGAGGGTTATGTTGCAGTAGGTAGGATTCCTTCAACAAGAAAGTGTCTTTGCTTCTGTCTGTGTCTCTGCTTTGCATGGTTTGTGCTGTTTACCAAAAAAATACCTCTGCTCTTTGATACTAAGCTTTGACTATTTGCTGGATTTTGTCATCATAACTGCAATAAAATTCAGGAGTAAAACCTCATTAATTATTGCTTCTCACTTAGAATACATTACCAATTCTTTTATGATGGAAATTTTTTATATAAGTCACCTGAAGATATATCAGACATCAATCTCAGTAAAATGTTGAAATTTTTTGCTACAAAACCTTTTAGTTGTTCATTTGATCCATGTTTAAGTGCTTAAGTGTTCAAGTTTTAAGATATTT
>VWZN01017001.1:286655-296858 GCA_013396955.1 Regulus satrapa | reverse complement strand
GCTCTCGCTCCCTGCCCCTGTGGGGAGCTCTGCGGGGACCCGGCGAGCTCGGGGCAGCCCTGGGCGGGCACAGAGCCCGCTCGGGTGGCGTTGAAGGATGGCAAACAGCCGCGGGTCGCGTCACACGGGGGCTGATCGGGTGCTGCTCCTGCTCTTCCCTCTTCCTAAGGTGGCCCGGAGATGCTCGGAGTCACCCCGGGGTGGCCACTGCAGGCAGCTGGGTGTGGGCGCTCCTCACAGTCCGCCCTGGAGTCACCTTTGGGGCCACCTTTGGCCATCTGGGCTCCTCACAGTCCGCTCTGCTCCTTCCTTGGGGCCAGCATTGGCCATCTGGGCTCCTCAGAGGCCGCCCTGCTCCTTCTTTCGGGCCAGCATTGGCCATCTGGGCTCCTCACAGTCCGCCCTGCTCCTTCCTTGGGGCCGCCTTTGGCCATCTGGGCTCCTCACAGTCCGCCCTGCTCCTTCTTTGGGGCCAGCATTGGCCATCTAGGCCCCCTCCACCCAGCTTGGGTCCTCACATCCGTTTGAACTCCCCAAAGAAAGACCCTGATGGGTGAGATCCGGGCTGGGCTCCATGGAGAAGCCAAGGAATGGGAATTCTCTCGCCTCTCCTTTGCTGTGCCACCTCGTGCTTGCCCACCAGATCTTGGGGCTGAGCAGCCGGGGATGTGTCTGGGCTGGGGCTCCTAACTCGAGTCTCTACAGACATTCCTGCTCCTGCCAGCCCTGGCTCCTGCAGCTCGCATGTGGCAGAAGAGCAGTTCCTGCAGCACAGGAGGTGTCTGGGGGAGCTGGAGGCCTTTCTGCAGCTTGGGCTTTCTTTGCTCTCAGCAGCAAAAAAAAAAACCCAAACCAACCAAGCAAACACGTGCAGGAATTTTATTCCATCTCGCCCATGGGCTCTGCTTGGGAATTTCCAAAGGGGTTTGGTGGTCCAGGGCTGGAGAGAGCACACAAAGGTGTCTGCAGGGACAGAGGAGGGATCCGTTTTGCTGAGCAGGAACACTTCAGAGGAGTGATTTTGCTCTTGGAGTGAGGAGCAGCACTGTTGGGAAATCCATGCTGGGAGGGTGTTCTGAGGGCCTTGTGCCGTTCCTGCTCCAGGCCATGTGTGCAGCTGGAGCAGCCCCAGCCCTGGCTGACTTTCAGGGCAGATTAGGGAAACTAATTGGATCCAAATGCCCTGCTCTGGCTCCTCTGGCTATGGAGTATCTGAGACCCAGCGGGTGATGTGAGCTCTTAAACGCCTCTTGCGTCGGGCTGAGTCCCAGCAAAAAGGGCCTGGAGGTGGCTGACGGCTTGGACAGGACTTTCCTCTGGAAAAGAGCAGCAGCGCATTGGAGGGGATTAACATCTCGCTGAGGAAACTCCAGCCAAGGGTGTGTCGCTTCTGGCAAGAAAAATCTCTGGATGCTCTTGGACACAGTGGTCTGTGCTTTCATTTGAGGGTGCCTCTGTTTTTGGGATTCAGGCACTTTATGGAGTGTTAATCCGAGACATCCCTTTCCTACCAGCTCAGGGGAAGGGCAGGGCGGGGAGGGGGGCACTCGGTTCGCCTCTTCTTGCCTCTTGCCTTCCTTGCCCCCGATTTCCATGTCCCACAGAACGGGGAGGAGGCAGAGGCTGCTGGAAGGCTGAGCTGGGGAGAGCAGAGCGGGAATTCACTGCCAGGCTCTCCTGAGCACGGCCCAGCAGAGGCAGCGCTGCAAGGGATCCATCGGGGGGACCCCCCTGGCTCTGGGGAGTCTTGGGGTCTCTGGGGAGTCACATCCAAAGCTTCCGTGCAGGAATGTGTGAAGGATGCAGGAAAGTGCAAGCAGAGCTCTTGGGGACACTCGGAGAAAAAGAGAGCCCAGGTTTCACCGTGGGTGGCTGATCTGAGGCTTCAGCGTCCCCTCAGGTGTCCTGCTGGCCCCCCTGTCCCCCGAGCAGCTCCTGGTGGCCTCTGCCACCCCTGGTGTGTCCAGGCTTGATGGAGCAGCCTGTGCAGAGCTGTTGTTCCCCGCACAAAAGGATCAACGGCTCCTCCAGAAACCACCACAAAGCTCCTCGGGCCTTTCTGGGTGTGCTGCAGGACTCTGGGGACGCTGCTTTCCCCTCTGCCGAGGTGGGGCCTGCAAACGGGCGGAATTCCCTGCGCCGAGTGAGGCTGGCAGAGGGGACAGGTCTGGCAGACGCAGAGAGGGTGACAGCGGTGCTCCGAGGGCTCCCCTGGGCACAAAGCTGCTCGCAGCCTCAGCTGCCAGAAGTGACCTCCCAGCTGTGGATCCCGGGGGGAGGCTGGGGCAGGGCAGCGCGGGCACAGAGCCCAGCTCCCTCCTGCTGGGCTGCTGGCATTCCCCGTGGAGTGCAGGCCTGTCTTTCCTCTTCGGATAAATGCCTCTGTGCCGTGCCACCCACCAGGGACGTGCTAGTGAGCAGGGCAGTGAAGTCATCCAGACGTTTCTTCAAGTGACCTCAAATCGCTCAGGTCATTCTGGGAGGCTCCCAGAAACACACAGCCCCCACCAGAACTCAGCAACCACAACTCCTGGAGGGAATTTCTTCCCTGGATGTGTAAATTTTATTTTTATCCTCGTGTGCAGCTGCTGCTCCAGCAGAAGCTCTGGAGGCCCCGGGGCTGGGGGGAATCTCTGCTGGGCTTCAGGGGGAAAACAACAGAAAGGAGGGAGTGCTGAAGCAGCCAGAAAGTCGTTTAATTAAACAATAAATGTGACAGCCCAGGGAT
Source organism: Regulus satrapa (assembly GCA_013396955.1). Lineage (NCBI taxonomy): Eukaryota > Metazoa > Chordata > Aves > Passeriformes > Regulidae > Regulus > Regulus satrapa. The sequence goes on along the minus strand of VWZN01017001.1, from coordinate 294,130 downwards.
AATCCGCGTGCAGGACGGGTCTGGTTGCTCTGGGCCTGCCTGGGTTATATTTGGTGGTGGGTCTGGGCAGGGTTTCCTCTTCTGCCCTCGTGTTTGCTCTGTTGGCTGTGCAGGAAGGAGGGAGTGGGGAGCCCATCCTGGGTGTCCTGGGGATGGGCAGGAGGGGTCCCCTCCCCACGGGAGGCGAGTTGTACAAACCGAGGCGGATCTGCTGGGACACTGAATGTTCCTGTCTGGCGTTTCTGGCGTGGCAGGGAGGTGTCCCAGCCCCGCAGCGTCTCCCTGCTAAAAACGGCTGCTGCCCGGCCCTGCTCCTGCTGCTGCACGTGGTGTCCAGGACAGTTCGTGTCCAAGGCCCCTCCCGGGAATGCGGGGCAGGGCAGGGACGTGTGCTGGGCTCTGGTGGCATGCACGGCCCGGGGATGTGGGGCGGCGTGACCCTGGCCATGCTCTCCTGCTCCGTGAGCAGCCTGCCCAGGCCGGGGGCCGTGCCCGTCCCCGGGCATTTGAAAGCTGTGGGTGTGACACTCGGGGACACGGGGCAGTGCCGGCCTTGGCAGTGCTGAGGGAGCGGCTGGACTCGGAGATCTTGGAGGGCTTTTCCAACCGCAAGGATTCCACGGATCTGTGGTTTCAAAGGGTCAGGCTGCTCAGCGGGGCTGGGGGTTGGAATGCTGGGGGCAGCACAGCCCGGGGCAGGGCATTCCGCGCCGCACTCGGGAGGGGTTTGGGCAGTGCCACCTCCCGAGCTCCGAGAGCCCAGCGGGAGCAGCCGAGCCATTCCCTGTGCCTGGAATGTCCTGCCTGCGGCACGGGGACACTTGTCCTGTCGCTTCTGCTCTCAGCCCTCGCGCTGGTGGGGCTGGCTGGGAATGCTTCCCTGTGCTGAGGGGAATTTCATGGCAGCACGAAAACAAACAGTGCGAGTTTTCCATTTGGAGGGATTGTTTTCACCCAAGAGTGAGATTTTCTGTTCTCTTGCCTGATCACGTTTTTGATTCAAAGTGGATGTTTTCCAGTTTTTCATCTTGTCAAAAAGTCAACAGCTCTGAAAAGCAGATTTATTCCAGCAAAATACTTTCAGGCTGGAGCTTTTTCTTCCCAGCTCCCTTTCAGCCAGCTCAACTCATTTTAGCTGTTGGGGTTGGACGTCTCCTCGTCTGAGTTCCTTCACGCAGAAATCCGTTTCCCATCTGAGAGAGCAGGATTTTAGTGAAAGCAGGAGGAACCATAAAGCAGAAGCGTCTCCATTCTTTTATTAAGAACCTGCTGGGCCCTGCCCAGGCTCCCCAGGGAACGGTCCCGACCCTGAGGTGCCAGAGCTGCAGGAGCCTTCGGACAGCCCTGCCAGGGGTGCCCAGGGTGGGACTGCTGGGGGGCCTGGGCAGGGCCTGGAGCTGCCCTGGCTGATCCTGGGGTCCCTCCTGTTCCCTGGCCGTGGTTTCCAGCAGAGCGCTGCTGTGGGTGGGGCTGTGCCCGGGGGAGCAGAGCGGATGGATGGAGGCTCTTCTCCAAAGGCTTCCATCAGATGGAGCTGTGGATTGCTCTGGGTTTCTCCTTCCTTCCTTCCTCGGGGTGCCGCAGTGAACCGGGGGAATGTTCCCGTGCGGGAGGTGCCGGTGCTCGCTCGCACGGAGCCGGGCTGGTGCCGGGGGAGGACACGCTCCTGCTGCCCCCGGGGCCGCCCGGCGGGACAGCGGGGGCTTTGTCTCCCGTGTCAGCAGCCTCGGGACCGCAGCTGTCCCGGAATGACCTCCCTGCCCCGGCTGGGCACGCTCGGGGAGGGGAACGGGGCTGCGGAGGGAAGGCAGGATGCTGCTCCTCACCTTGGGGCTGAGGGCGGTTACACAGCAGCCCTGCTGTCAGCGGGACTCTGAGCCTATCAACTCCTGCAGGAAAGAATCCTTCCCTGTGAGGGTGGGCAGTGTCCGAGGCCAGGCTGGACACTGGGACGGTGCAAGGTGTCCCTGCCATGGCTGGAGCTGGAGCTGGATGGGCCTTGCGGACCCTTCCAACCCTGGAAGGGGTCCAACCCTGTTCTGGGGTCCTGTGAACTTCTGGCTGCTGAGTCAGGGCTGGGCTTCTCTCACTTCACTCCCCAAAGGCTTCCCAGCCTTGCCCCCGCTGGATGTGAGCCCTCAGTCCTGTCTGGCCACACTCCTGGGGCACAGCCTGCAGAGGACGAGCTCCTCATCACACACGGGCAGTGTGGTGGGGTCTGTGCCCAGTTCAGCCTTTGAGATGGCAGGAGCTCCTGGAGGCCCGTCCAGCGACATCCAAGCACCTTGGTGGGTTTGGAGAGGTCCCTGCCTTTGCCAGGAGGGGCTGCAGTAAAGCTGTGGTGCCTCTCCACAGCGGCTGGGCTCGGCTGGTGTTGCTGGGCTGGTCCAGACCCTGCGGGGCAGGAGGCTTTGGGGGGAGTACTGTGGGCTGTGACTGCCACAGGGAGGTGTCCTCAGCCCTGATGGAGCAGCAGCCACGTCCTGGGCTGTGCTGGGACAGGGAGCTGCTGGGACAGGGAGCTTCTGGGGCTGGGCTCTGCTGGGGCTGGGCTCTGCTGGGGCTGGGCTCGCTGTCACTGCTGGGGACAGCTGGTGAGGATGAGTGTGAGCATCAGCTGGGTCAGGTGCAGCCCAGAGCTGGGCAGGGCGGGAGCTGCTGCCCCCTTTCCAAAGGGGGTGGGTTCAGCCCTGGCTCCCTGCAGGGTCTCCGGGTGTGGGAGCTGCTGGGAGCCCTGGAAGGGTGAGCTGGAAGCACTGAGGCTTTTGGGGGCAGGATTTTGGGGGTTCTGTGGCAGCAGCCGGGCAGGAGGCGGATGTGGAGCCACTTCTGAACGTCCTGCCCTTTCCATCCTGCTTCATCTGCATTGGAGTGCAGGGCACTGTGTCTCCCGGTGGAAAAAATGCCCAGAAATTCCACAGACCCTTCAATATGGTTTCTGTTGTACAGTGAGACAAAAAGGGGCCCTTTGTGTGAGGGCTGAAAGGAACAGCGCAGTCCCACAGCCTCCCCAAAAGCTTAATGTCAACTATTTGCCTCCTTGTGCTTTCACATAAACAAGCACTTTCTCCTGGATCTCTGCGCTCTGCTGGCTGCCCCAGCTCGGTGTTCCCTGTTTGAGGTCTCCCGTGGGATGGACACGTCCCTGCTGTCCGTCTCCCGGCCAGGGAGGCGCCAGGGGTGCTGGGATGGCAGGGGAGTGCAGGGAAGGTGACTGAAGCTGGGCTCGGGGAGACGCGAGCAGCTTGAGCAGAGTTTAATCCCAGCCCCTGCCGCTCGTTTGACAGCAGGGACCAGCTCTCGCTCTGACATCTGAGCAGCCTGGAGCCCCTCTGTTCGCACAGCCTGGCCCAGGCCCTGCTGCTGCTCCGGGGCAGCCCAGTCCTGCTCTGGGTGCTGTGCAACGAGCAGCAGCTGAGGAGCTGCCCTGCTCTCCCGGGGGTGTTGGCATGGGCACTGCAGCCCCGTTCCCATCCCGCCCGTTTTGTGAGTGCGTTCTCTTCCCCGCTCCGCAGAGACATCCCCCGAGTGCAGAGAGGCCTGGCGATGTGTCTGACTGAGACGAGAGGCAGCAGCTCTGCCGGGGTGCTGCCGTGCCCCCCTCCTGTGCCCTGCCTGCAGCCTGCCCCGGGAGCCAGCGGTGTGCAGGCACTGGGGATGCACTGCCGCGTCCGCCTGCTGCTGGGGAACCCCCCCGCTCCTTCCTCCTCTTCCTCTGGCGCTTTCCAGCCTTGGGGCTGTGTGTGTGGGAGGGGTGGTCCCAGAATCTGAACGTGGCCCCTGGGCTTGGTGAGGGCAGTGCTTGCTCTGGAGAGGGGGATGTGATCTACAGGGATTCATTCCCACCTCAGCACCTGTTTGGAAGCGTTTGGGAGTATGGAACCCCTGACCTAGGGCAGGAGCTTGGCTAATTGGCCTTCCCAGTTAGCTCCTAGACCCATTCCCAGTGGGGGCTGTGCCCCCTGAAGGCACTGGATGGGCACTCGTCCTTTCCACCTGATGTTTGGTCCAGCCTGTCCTGGAACAATCAGGAATAAAATACGTGTTGAGCTATTTGTTCCTTCTGCTGGCTTTTCGCTGTAGCCCTAGCACCTAGACGTGGTTTTTCACCTTCCCTGGAATCTGTCACAGGATCCTGACTTCCCAAATCTGCCGTGCTGCCTCTTCTGTGGATCTGTTCCTGCTCCTCCCCTCTCCGAGCCTGTGATCCTCTCTTTCCATCCTCATCACACAGCCCCCAGTTCACACACACAGGGAGGAGCTTGGCTGGGGAGCTGCTCGTGGACGACTTCAAACAGTAGAATCAGATGAATGAATAAAGGGGATTTTTGTTGCTCTTATCCTTTCATCGGCGTGATTGGGTTCCCAGCACAGTTGATTTTGCAATTGCTGTTCCATCTTTGTGCCGAGGGTCATATTAAAATCTGCTGGAGCTGGGAGCAAAGTGCTGTGCAGCTGAACAGGACGAGGAAGGGCTGAATTTTGCCTCTGTCAGAGGAGCAATCAGTTCTCCTCATTTCGCTTATGCTGAGAGGTTGGAAAACCTTGGATGGGAGCCTTGATCCTCTGTCCTGAGCATCCCCCTGCCATGCAGCGAAGCAAGTGAAACGCAGCATGAGGATGTTCCCAGCAGTGCTCGTCAGCCTTCTTGGCCCCCAGGCTTTGGGCAGGAGAGGCTTCAGCTGCTGCTTCTTGCCGGGGCACTCAGGAGCTCTCTGTGCTCCCCCTGGGCTGTAGGAACAGGAGAAGTTTCAGTGTGGATGGAAATCCCGTGCCAGTGGGAGATGGCAGAGCCATTCCCGTTGGAGAAGGCCCTTCAGGCTGGCGCTCACGCTGCTCCTCCAGCCCAGGGCAGTGCCCGTGCTCAGGCTCATCACTGAGCCTGCAGTGCCCTGGGCTGCAGGGCTGAGAGCGCCCAGGCTGCTCCTGCCTCCCTGGCCTCAGGGGCCCTGTGGAATGAATCTGTGCCCAGCCCTGGGCTCTGCCAGCCCCTGCAGGCCAGGCTGCCCTGGCCAGCAGCGTGGCAACCGCTGGCAAAGCCAAGTGACCGGGAGGCTGAGGGGGCCCAGGGCCCGACAGCAGGGACTGGCTTAAAAACAAATGAAAAAAAAAATGAGGGAGAAATATTTCTAATGATTGTGAACTTCAGAAACAGAAAATAAAAGCTTATTATTTCGCAGGGGTCCCTCTGCAGCCTGTAATTTCATTTCCCCCATTTGCTTTTACTGCCTGCTCTGGGCCCCGTCAGAGCCCCCTGATTTACAGGCGACAGCTTTGGCTGTTTGTCAGGCGAGGCTCTCTAAATATAAGAGTGTGAAAGCTGTCCCGCTGCCAGCAGCTCTGAGAATTAAACTCATGGGTGCTCTGTGGCTCCATGGCTCTCAGGAAAGCCGCCCTCCTCCTTCCCTGGGCAGGGATTTTCCTTGTGCTGCCCGGGATCTCCTCTCTCCTGCAGCTGGGTAGCGGAGCCAGAGCAGGCAGGGGCTGCTGGCTCTGCTCAGCTCTGTGTGCTGCCCCTGCAGGCACAGCTTTATTGAGCCACGCTTCAGCACCAGGCCTGGGGATCAGCTTTTTATTCTCATGGTGAAAAGGTAAAGAAAATGAGCCAGCCGAAGCCTCACACTGTGGCAGCAATAGAGCACAGCCTGCTGATGGAGGGAATTGATAATGATGTGTGAAAATTGGGGGAAGTCTGAGCAGACCTCAGCACATGCTTTAAGCTCTGGTTGATAAGGAGAAGGTGTGTTCTCTGGTATGTTCTCTCAGGCCTTGGTGGATCTGTCTTTTCCTGTGTTTGGTGGTGCTTTTTTGGATGGTGTTAAAAAATGCAGACCTTTGCCTGTCAATATCTTGAAGCTCAGCAGCATTAATTTGGATTTAAAGCGTGTGTCCCCACTCTCCCAGAAATCATAATTCTATCAGGAGCTATAAAATCCTGGGTTTGCCCACTTCCAGCACCACAGAAGGGTCATTGTTTGAGCGAGGGGTCTTTCGCACTCTGCTCTCCAAAGGGGGCTGCTGTGGAGCCCCAGCCCCGGGCCTGATTTACAGCCTGGGAGCCCGGGCTCTGCTGAGCCCCCGCCGGCTGCAGGGGCAGCTCGTGGTGCACAAAGGAGCCTTTCTGAGTCCACTTTTGGACTGGAGCACAGGATCTCGCACTGGTTTGGGGTGGAAGGGAGCTTAGAGCTCACCTTGTCCCACCCCTGCCGTGGCAGGGACACCTTCCTAGACCAGGGTGCTCCTGTCCCACCTGGCCCTGGAGAAAACCAAGCCTGAAGTTTGATCCAGCTGCGTGAACCCCAGAGCTCAGCCCTGGCCGGTGGCTCTGTGTGTATCCCTTTACAGAGACATGACCTGCAGCCTATACTCGAGGGGAGAAGGCTCCACGCCAGCCCTCCGTGTGCCTCGCTGTGCTGGTCTGTGCCTGATGCTGCTGGCTCCCGCCTGGCTGCGGAGCTGCAGCTCCCACCAACAAACCAATGGGTCTGTCCAGAGCAGCTGCTGCCATCCCAAATCCTTCTCCTGGGGCTGTCCTGCTGTCTGTCCCGGCTCTGAGCTCCCTGCTCATCAGAAACGCTTGGAAAATAATTGGATTCTCCCATAAAAAGTTCATCATTTAACCCCCTGGTAGTGGATTTTCCCCACACCAGCCCGAGAAGCTCGATGTTTAACCAGGGTTGAACGTTCCCACTGAGAGTGAGGACTGGTGTTCCGGGGCAGGGTTATCCCAGCCTGCCAGAAGGAATACTGCTGAAGCACAGAATGTGCCACAGGCTGAGAGCTCAGAATTCAACCCCAAGTTTTTTTTCTTGGTTGGGTTTTCCTGTGAGGGGAGCTCAGTGTGCACAGCACAGGTATGGAGCTGAGTTTGTGCCACAGCAGCACCGAGCTCTTTTGGAACGGAGACGTTTTTTGCCCCTGAGGACGCGGCTGCTGTCCCTGTTTGTGTCTCCGGGAGGAGCCGAGGGTGGAAATCCTCCTGTCCCTGCAGGGAGGAGGAATCGCTGTTTGTAGGGAGCGAACCCCATCCCTTGGGCGGGGAATCGAGCGCAGGGAGAGCGGCTCAGAGGCCGGGGATGACGGATCTCGGCCATTCCTGCCATGGATGGTTTGGGTCTGGATGCCCGGCAGCCACGGGCCCCACGGGCAGAGCCAGCTCTGGTCCCGGCCGCTCCTTGGCTCCGGGAAGGGCTCCGGAGGGCGGCTGGGTGCCCCCCGGGCCCTCACGCGGTGTTTTTGGCTTGCAGAGGACGCGCTGCCCTCGCCCAACGTGGGGCTGCCCAGCGCGCNCTCCCTGGGCCGGGCTGCCCCGGGCCGAGCGGGCGGGCTCCGGCCGGGGAGAGCGGCCGCCCGTGGATGGAGCCCAGGAAAGGACGGAGACGATCCCGGTGTCCTCCGGAGCCCAGGAGCCTCCCCTGCAAGCAGCACTGAACCCCCGGAGGCCTTTCCTAAAAGGCTGATCGGAATGAAAGCAC
>VWZN01017001.1:263935-280605 GCA_013396955.1 Regulus satrapa | reverse complement strand
GGATGGATGGATGGATGGATGGATGGATGGATGGATGGATGGATGGATGGCTGGCTGGCTGTTTCTCTTCTGGGGGTTTGTGGTCACAAGGGCACTCTGGCCAGGGGAACCTGCTGGGCTGGACTTGTGGTTCAGCTGGGAGTGGGGTCAGAACCTCCTTGTGCTTCCTTGTCTTTGGGAGGGACTGGGGAAGGGGCTGAATGGTGGATATTGTCCTTCAGTGTTTTTTTTGTTTGTTTGTTTTTCAGTTTAGTTTTTTTTTCTTTAATTAAATCTGATCTGAAACACAGGACTCAGTTTTGGCCAGTAGATCCACACCCAGGCTCAGTCTCAGGAGCTGTCCCTGAGAGCAGCCCTGGGTTTCCTTGGTGGAAAACTCAGCAGCAGCGTGTGATGAATGAGGCTCTGTCCTGGCACAGCCCTTTCCGAGCCAGGGAAGCCCTGCCGGGTTAGTCAGGATTCCCTGGGGCTCCAGAAACATCCCGGAGGGCGACTGGGTGGGCGGGAGGTGCCCTCAGATCACGGCTCCGCTCGGCCTTCGCTGCTTTTCCTCTTTCCCTTTGCGGCTTCCCGGAGCGCTTGGCGCAGTTTGGGCAGGATTTGGGAAGGAGCACTTCGGGAAGGGAGGGGGCTGCCCACACATCCCTGGAGCCCCCCCTGCAGCCCCTGACCAGGATCATTCCCAGCTGCTCCCAGGCAGCTCACACAATCCGTCCGGTTTGTTTCTCACTTTGGGTTTTGCTCTTGTGCCTCCACAGTTTTCTTGCAGATTCCAACCAACGTGGATAATTTATTTTTTTTTCCCAAGCTTTTTTCCCCCCCTGAAGTTTCCTTGCATTGAGGGGAACAGAATCCGGGGTCTGAATTCTTTCCTTGCCCAAACAATCAGTTTCATATTGACTCAAGCACAAATATGCTCTCTGCAATCCAAGGTAAAGAGCCACAGAGCCAGCAGCTCCTTCCAAGAGCTCTGTGGTGTGAAAATGAAGGAGCAGCCCCAAGTCCTGCCCTGGCACTGGGGAGCAGCCGCTGCCCAGCCCTATCAGACACTGCTGGACACCAGAGGGGCTCTGGTGACCGGGCACATGAACGGGTGACCCGTCCCTGGAACGGACGGGAGGCACATGTGGGAACAGGCGTCCTTCCCTGGCCGAGGGCTCTGTGTCCCCCGGGCTGCTGGCGCCCTGTCACCAGTGTCGCCGTGGTTCTGGTGGCAGGGCCGTGTGTTTCCGCGCTCGGCTGCTCTCAGAGGCAGCTTTGCTGTGGCCTGGCAGCCTCACCCCGACCTTCTCACGTTGCAGAGCTTGGTGTCCCTGCAAGCTATAAAAAGCCTGCAGTGAAACTCCAACCACAGCGCAGCTCCCGGCCCTGCCAGAGGGATGGATGGATGGATGGATGGATGGATGGATGGATGGATGGATGGATGGATGGATGGATGGATGGATGGATGGATGGATGGGATGGGGATTAGCAGAGCCTCCAGTGGGGCAGGCATGGGGAGCGCATCCCTGCGGTGNGGATGGGATGGGATGGGATGGGATGGGATGGGATGGGATGGGATGGGGTGGGATGGTGTCTGAACCCAGCCCAGGCTGGTGTTTTTGCAGGGCTGCTGCTCCACGCTGCAGCTCCTTGGCCCCGGCATTCCCGCTCCTGCCGGGGCTCTCAGGGGAGGAAGCTGTTGGACAATTCAGCTGCCATTTGTTTTGGCAGCTCCCGCCCTCCTGGAAGTGCTCACATGAGGCCGCAGGGCCTCCATCCTTCGCTCAAACAGAAACCTGCTGCAAATAGAGCACAGCACCCAGAGGGGTTCCTGCCCTGGTCCAGGTCCTGTGTGGGGCTGCCCAGGGACTTGGGGATCCCCCCCCGTAAGTGGAAATGCTTCATCCCCCCAGCCCTGCAAGAGCAGGATCCCAGAGGAATCCCACCTGTCCCAGCTCCCCCTGCCCTGCACTCTGCGGAAATGAGACAACTTTAATAACAGCCCCCATCCCCATTCTCCTTGCAGCCCTTTTTGGATGCAGCATCCGCCCCAGGGCAGGGCTGGGTGGGATATTGGGATCCAGGAATTGTCCCCAGGAGGATGGGCAGGCCCTGGCACAGGTGCCCAGAGCAGCTGTGGCTGCCCCTGGATCCCTGGCAGTGCCCAAGGCCAGGCTGGACCCTGGGGCTGGAGCAGCCTGGGGCAGTGGGAGGGGTCCCTGCCAGGGCAGGGGGGCTCTGGGGGGGATTTGGGGTCCCTCCCAAACCCAACAGGGTGTCACTGCCCTGGGAGTGTCACCACCAGTGAGTCTGTCCTGGTGACACAGGAGGGGCTCATGCCCAGGCTCTGATTTTAATTATCCCACTGAATCACTTGTGCGAGGCTGATAGCAGTAGATAAGGCTGCAATTACTGCTCCCCCTCCTGTCTGGGAGAATTCTCTTGGCTTTGGGGCACTGATCCCATGGATGGTGTGTGCTGGGATGGTGAGACTGCCACTGTTTGATTCAGCCATTCAGAATAACAATATTTACTAAAGAGAAATCAGAGCTAGTTAAATGTGACTATTTTTCCATTAGAAATTGTCTTTATGGAAATTGTTTGGAGGCCGGTGAAGAGCAGCCAAGTCAGAAGAAAGCTCACAGTTCTTTACTTTATCTCTGTAGAGTTCTTTCCCCCTGCTTATTTAACTTATTACGGAGTTCTTTTCAAGGCGTTTTCAGAGTGTTGCATAAAGGCCCCATCAGAAAGCCCCAGCGTCATCAGCTGAGAACCCCAATCCAGGCTCCGCTGAAGCAAGGCTGGGCCCAAGACACCTGAGCCGCTCCTGCTGGAGCCTCTTCTCCTCCTGGAGAGCCAGAGCGGTGCTGTGGGAGCCATCCGTGCCCCCGGCCTGGCCGCCGCGGGCTCTGCCTGCTGGCCCTCCCCAGCCCCGCCGGGCTCCGGGCCTGCGCAGCTCCCGCACCTCGGCCCAGGGCTCACGCTGCTCCTTCCTCCCGCTCTGCTCAAAAGGCTCCTCGGGGATGCCAAGGGGAAAAAGCATTTCTGCCGCCTCCTCCTCCTCTGTCCTGTCAGAGACATCCAGCTCGGGCCTACCTGGAGTGATGGCCCTGGAATTCCAGGGGGTTTTCCTGAGCCGAGCCGCCCACGCTCCCCTGCTCTGCCCCGTTTGCCAGGCTCCCTGTGCCTGCTGGGTCAGCGTCATTCCTGCTCTTCCTTTCCCTCATCTGGGATTCTTGCTGAGGCAGCCTGGCTCCCTTATCTGGGCAGGTGCCTGTGCCTCCCCTCCCTGCTCTGGGCCCCGTGGGCACAGCTGTGGCTCCCCAAGGAACGGCTCAGGCACGGCACAGCCAGCAGCTCTGGCTTCCTCACGGAGCGGCCTGTCAGCATCACCCCTGCTGAAAGAAAAAAAGAGCGTTTCTGTTGTTGGGAAATGGCCCGGGACACGCGGCTCGGGAGGGTGGCAGAGCCCTCGTGGGAGGGACTGGCACAGAAATGAGCCCCAGGGCCCCAAAGGAGACACCGAGACACCTCCTGCTGCCCTCCAAGCTTTCTCCTTCCCTCTGCCCCGCGGGGTGTTTCCAGCAAAGCCTCCTTGATGCTGGAACGCTCTGGAGGCAGCGAGACCCCCGGGCCGGGCGCAGGGGGCCCTGAGGTGGCATTTGTGCCACGGCTCTGCTCTGAGCAGAGCTGCTTCTGTCTTCTGTGGCAGCCCCAGGATCGATCCCCCTCGCTGCCCGCAATTCCTGCACTCCTTTTCCCCATCCCTTGTGGAAGCAAAGTGTTCCACAGACCCGGAGGTGTGGATCTCTGTGGCCCCCCCCGTTCCCATTTCCTGTCCAGCCACACAAAATCCGTGCTTTGCTGCTACAGGGAGACGGAGATTTGGCCCATCAGGCCAGCAGAAGTTGGTTATTTAATCCTGGGGAGCCCGTGGAGAAGCGAAGGGGGATGGAATTGCTCTGAACCTTTTTCATTTTTATTTTTTTGGTGCCAACTTTCAGGAATATGGAGTTGGATAAACACGGTTTCAGTTTCTGCCCTTACCTGTGGCATAGCATTTTAACTACAGCACATAAAAAATGGGCGGGAGTGCTGTGGGGATGAGTAGGATGGGATTATCTCGGATATTAAAGCCACTAAAAAATTATTCACAGGACAACTTTCCATACGAACCAGCAGGTTAATTGAACCTGAGCCATGCAGTAGAAATGTGCTGATTCCAACAACATTTTTCCAGCAGAAAAAAAAAAAAAAAGTGGAAATATTTTGTTTGGACAGTATACAAACTCCAGCAGAAGCAGAATGGTTCTGTGGTGTCATTAAATTAATTTCACGTATTTTGGGTGTAAATTTCCACATGCTATTGTCTTTCTCGATTGTTTCACTCCTCACGGGTGCAGGGAGATTCAGGAAAGGCCAGGAGGGACAGGAACGATGGCAAGAGGGGCTGAGGTGAACCCTGAATGGCCCTGAAGCGCTGCCTGGAGGGAGGAGCTGCTGTTCCTTGGCAAACAAGGATTCCAGCCTTTTGTGCAGAACCAGAATCCATCTCTTCCCTCGTTCCAGGATTTCCCAGGCAGTGGAAATGGCAGCTCCCCGCCGGGATGCTGTGTTAATTATTCCCTGGAGGCAGATGTAGCAGGAGATAGCTCGGAGGGAAGCTGGAGAACGGCCCTGCCCTGCTTTGAGCATTCACACCCGGCTGGGCTGGGAAAACGGGGGCGCTGGATCCTGGGAGGGATCCTGGGAGGGATCCAGGAGAGGGATCCTGGGAGGGATCCTGGGATGGATCCAGGGGAGGGATCCTGGGACAGATCCTGAGATGGATCCTGGGGAGGGATCCTGAGCTCCTCCCAGGACTGGGATACTGTGATCCCTGCTCCAGGGGTGACAATAGCATGAAAACTCTTCTGACTATTCCACAACGAACTTGTGTTCACCTTGAAAAAGCAGCAGCAGCAGCAGCACCTTCCCGAAAACCCTTCAAGCAGGAAAACCATTTTCTGTTTCTAATAAGGGCCTCCAGCATCAGCTGAGCAGGCTTCATTTTCATTTTTCCTCTCCACAAAAGTTTCCATTGTGTCCAAAAGCAATTTTCTGTCAAAAAGGGTTTTGATGGAAAATATTTTACAAAATCTGTTTGCAACCGATTCAAAGCTGTGCCAGGAAAGAGGGAACGAGTGCAGCCCGTGAAGCTGCTCCTCGGCACATTAAAGGGAATATCCCAGACTTCCCAGGGCCTCTGGAGGGTGTTTGGGTGGTCCTGGTGGAGCTGGGATCATCCCAGCCTCTGCTAAATGTTAAACTAACAAATAAATCTGCTTCACTCAGCAGCCGGAGCCGAGCCTTCGGGCCGGGGTGAAGCTGTTAAATATCATCAGGCGTATTTTCTTTAAAGGAAGGAAGGATCTTAATTCCAGCATTCCAACCCAAAATAGACGTCCCTAAGAATAGCCCTTCCCCACGGCAGGGCAGGATGCTGCCAGGAGGAAAGGGGGCAAACCAGAGGGGCTTTCCCTGAGCAGGAGTGACGGGGTTTGGCCCCAGCAGCCGAGCCCAGGAGCTGCCCCGGGCCCTGCAGAGCCAGCAGGGCCGTGCTCCCGGCTGTGAGAGGATGCTCCAGCCGGCTCCAGGAAAGGATCCCCTGGAGGAGTGAGGCTGGGCAGCGTGGCCTCTCCTCCCGGGGCTTGTCCTGCCAGGCTCGGGTGTTTCTCGAGCTCTCTTATTCCCCACTCTTCGGTTTGAAAAGCAGTGCTGGAGTACCCCAGGTTCCATGGATTTCAGCAGCAGATTGGAGGGATGGAGTCTGCATTCCCCTTCTGCCTGCAAAGGACAGTTTTGCACCCCTTGAACATGTTTGACTTGGATATTCCCCTTTTGGGGTCACCTTTTCTGTGCAAATGGAAGATTCGGAGAGGAATCTTGGCACGAGAGGCGAGTTTCTCAAACAGCTTCACGACCCCGAGTTGTGGCTTTAAGAAAACCCCGAATTTCCATGGAGCCCCGATGAAACCTGACAGCACAGGCAGCTCCTTCTGCCCCATTTCCTTCCCGTAAGGGCTGGCAGTGCAATTTCAATTTCCCAAGTTATAAACACCCTCAGAAGCCGAGAGCTCAGCATCTTCTGGAAGCTCTGGCTGCACCTTCCCGGTTCCTACAGCTTGTACCTGCTCCTGCTACAGCTCTCCCAGAGCTTTTGGGAGCCTTTTCTGTGCAGCTTCAGGGTCACATTTGGATCGAGCTTTCCCCACAAAGCTGGCACTGGACTCCGGTGATGCTCAGCACGAAATAACACCGTCCCAAGGTTTTCATGAGCGTCTGCCAGACCTCAAATGTCCCGATTTTGGCTTTACCAAATTGCATCCTTAGTTTGAAGGCAGCGCTTGGAGGGCTGCCGGTGCCTGGTGGAGGGTGGCATTTGTCCCAGTTCGTGCCCGTATAGGGGAAGTGTCCCCATGGGAGCTGCTTGTGATGATTCCCTCAGCTCTCAGGGGGCAGAAGGAGGAAATCTGGGTCGAATCACCCCCTGCCATGAGGATATTAAATGTATAAGCAAGCGAATGGGCTGGCTGTGTTCTATAGCCCAGCTTTACAGCTGAGATGATTTATAGATCAGGTGGGTTGAAAAATGTTGGTGTAAAACCAGGCAAAACCCGGTGGGCCTGGCCAGCTCCTCACTGGGTTCTTTGGGCCCCTCTCAAATGAAACTCCAGGTGGGTGTAATGAAACCACAAACCCCCAAATGTGAAAGATGCCTCAGCCAGCCCCCGAGGGGCCCCCAGGAGCTGGGTCTCACACTCCGGAAAGAGGGGGAAATAATCGGGCGGAAAAATGTGAGCTCCAGCAGGCTGCACACCTGAAACCTTCTGGGGCGTGTTTGTGGCCAGCCAAGGCAAGGAGGGGAGCTCGGGGCAGAGCTCCCCGAGGGTGGGAAGGGCTGGGTCAGCCCCGTGGCTCCTTCCTGCTTCTCGCACCTTCCCGGGGATAAACCCTCCACGGAGACAAGAGGAAAACACTTCCCACGGGATAAGGAGTCCAACACAGCTCTGTGAGCCCACACTGTGTGCTCAGCCCTGCCAGCACCTGAAGGGGCTCCAGGAGAGCTGGAGAGGGACTGGGGACAGGGCATGGAGGGACAGGACACAGGGAATGGCTCCCAGTGCCCCAGGGCAGCGCTGGGTGGGATATTGGGATCCAGGAATTGTTCCTGGCAGGGTGGGCAGGCCCTGGCACAGGTGCCCAGAGCTGTGGGGCTGTCCCTGGATCCCTGACAGTGCCCGAGGCCAGGCGGGACCCTGGGGCAGTGGGAGGGGTCCCTGCCAGGGCAGGGGGGCTGGGACTGGAGGAGTTTTCAGGTCCCTTCCAAGCAAAACCATTCCATGATTCCAGAGTTGTTGGTGATTGCAGATGATCTGGGCAAGCAGATCATGAAATAATTTCTTCGAAAAGTGTGGGAAAATGCAGATTTCCTGGTGTGCTTTTCCTGCTTTTATGATATATTGCGAATGCCTTCTGGCCATTATTTGCTTCACTGTCTTTATCTGGTTTTATCTCTTCTCATTGTTCCAAGGTGCAGTCAGGGCGGTTTGTTTTGCTCTGTCCAGCTGGTGGCTGAAGGGGGATCGCGTTCCAGGGCCCCCTGCCCACCCCCAGGCTCCTGCTGTGAGGAATTTCTGGGTGCAGGGCGCTCCTCGCCCAGCCAGTGGTGAGCCTGGGCGCTCCTCACGCCAGCCCGTGTCACAGCCCAGCTGCACAGTCCCTGTGCCTTGGGTGGCGAAAGGCAAAGCTCAGGAAGGAACCAGGGGAAAGCTGAGAGGCTGGATTTTGGGGATGGAGGTGAAAATCCCAGCTCAAACCACAAAACTGGAGCGAACCTCTGTGAAGGAGAGCCCTCGATGATTCTCATCCTTTCCATCTCTCCAAAACCTGCCTTTTCCCTGCAGACAGCTCAGGATACAATCAGGAAACATCTTTTGCTTAATCTCCTTGCAAATGTTTGTCACTTCCAGGGGAAGAAGCCCATGGCCCCATCCCCGCTTTCCATTTCCATGGGCAGGCTCCGTCTGGCTGAGCGGACACGGGGCTCCAGGGATAAAAACCTCGTGTAATATGAGAGAAAGCATCAGCAAAATATTTACGTAATGAAACGCTCCCTCTGAAGGTCTGTGGCAGGGCAGGGCAGAGAGGAGCCTCTCCTCTGGCTGCGGGGTCGCCGGGAGGGACAGATGCACAGGCTGGCAGGGGTAGGAAAAGGATCTTTATTGGGAAACCTGATCTGCCCTTTCTAGCAAAAAAAACCCCCGACAAACGACACCGAGTCATCTGCGGGAGGCGATCCCATCTGATCGCAGCTGTCTGAATTATTTTTCGGCCCGGCACGGGAAAGGTTTCCCTTTGTTGTGGAGGATAAACATCCTCGGTGCTGCTCGGCCCTGCCGCTGCCCCACGGCCGGAGCTCAGCGCCGGGCTGGGAGCGCAGCCCGGGGAGCAGCCAGCCTGCTGGGCCACCCACCAGGGGAAGGAAAGGAAAGGCCAGCTCAGATCCAGGCCACGATTCCAGCCCAGTGTTTGGCCAGGTGAGCCTGGCTGCTTCCCTGTCCTTATTCAGCACCTAAGGGTGCTTGGAGATTTTCGCATCACAAATCTAAGCATCTCTTAAATACGGACTTTGGGTTTATGGGAGCCCTCAGGGCCAGATCTGGTCAAAGGAAATGTGGTCTGGAGTTAGGCAGTCCCCCAGGTGATCCCAAATAACGAGGGATACTGAAATGTGGAATTATTGCTTCATTTGTAGCAGCAGCACCTCTGCAGAGGTGTTCAGTCGGGCAGGCCCAGCCTGGCTGGTGTTTAAAACCAACTGTGCTCACAAGCCCTTGGTTTGTTCTGCGTGGGAAGGGCAAACCAGCCAAGGCCACCTGGAGTTTGGGAGGTTGAAATAAAAGCAGCTGGAATTGAAATTGTTGTGTTTTGGCTGCAGCCTCTGAGGTCCCCTGGGCACATCATGGGATCATTGGGAATCACTGGGTTGGGAGGGACCTTAGAGCCAAATCCAGAGATTTGGGGGGCTGGGAATAGAGGACCTTTAAGGTGCCTTCCAACTCAAACCATTCTGTGATTTATTTTTTTAAAAAAGCAATTTCCATGCATGCTGGTTTGGTTTTTCTCCAGATGAGCTTTCTGAGCCCTTCCACACCAGGGTTGTGTTCAGCCCTCACCATTTCCTGAGGGGCAGGGGCTGAGGTTGCTCCTATCAGCTCTGCAGACGTTTTGATCCTTTTGCTGTCTGTGGAGCCACAGCCCGAGTACGATGACAGGGAAAAAGAATACAGTAACTCTGCCTCCCTTTCCCAATGCAAGCCC
Organism: Regulus satrapa; assembly: GCA_013396955.1. NCBI lineage: Eukaryota > Metazoa > Chordata > Aves > Passeriformes > Regulidae > Regulus > Regulus satrapa. The sequence continues at coordinate 271,260 of VWZN01017001.1, read as the reverse complement.
TTTGCCAAAGCAATAAAAAACTTTAAACAATGGCCAGTCATGACATAAACCAGCCCTGGAGCTGTCTGCCAAAATTCACCTCGAGAAAAAAAGGTCCAGAAATAAACAGTAACCTATAAAAAGCCCCACAGACTTAGAGAGAGTCCTCTCAGTGTGTTAATTGCTTTCACATCTGGCTCTGAAATGAGGAGTGTGTAAGGCAAGGAGAGGCCACCAATAACTCACTGCAGCTGAGCACTAAAGCACGCGGAGCATCAATCACCAGAGCCATCCACCTCTGCTCTGAGACCTCAGTGCTGGGCCTCACTTTTCAATTCGGTGTTTAAACTGCCCTGAAATAATGGGGCTGATGTTCATAAACGGCACATGGTTAAACGCTTCCACAGGTGGGGAATTTCAAGGTAAACGGAGGGAGGCAGGGTTCATTTCCCTTTTTCTCCCTCCAGCAGTTATTGGGGCAGTTTTTGCCTGCCCTTCTTGGGAGGAGGTCGGCCCCGGGGTGGGTGGGAGGTTTGGCAATCGAGGGCTGCAGCAAGGTGGGCAAAATGGGGATGGTTTCACGAGGCCTTGGCTGCGTGCCGAGGAGGTGAGCCCAGGATGAGACCTTGCCTGAGCTGGGCTGGAAGGTCCAGACTGCCCCGGGGCTCCTGCCAGAGGCCAGGGGGTCCCCAGGGGGTCCCCAGGGGGTCCCAGACCCATACAGGGCTGTGGTGGGTGCTCTGCACCCCCTGGGCTGAGGGTGGCTCAGGGGTGCCCGGGGCTCAGGGGTGCCCGGGGCTGTCTCTCCTGGTTTGTGCTGCTGGGGCTGTGCTGTGAGAGTGCAGTTGGGAGCTGTCCCCGCTGGGCAGGGGCGAAGCCCAGAGCTCCCCCAGCCCCAGGGACTGAGGAGGCTGCAGGGAGGCTCTCCCTGGACTCAGTTTTTCATTTCTGATGCTTCCTGGGCACTGCTGAGAGCATCACCAGTACATGATGACGTTTTCTGAGGTCACCACTGCTGTAATTACAGGAGTGATCCCAGGCTTAGCCTCGGGGATGAGCAGAGCCTGCCCGGAGCATCTGTGGTTTGGTGGTTGTGACTCCTCACGAGAGCTCAGGGAGGGATTTGTGATGATTTATTCATGCCACATTTATTGTCTGGAAAGCTCAGTCAATTGCTGCTCTGGTTAGACTGACTAGTTCAGCTGCCAGCCTACTTTGGGTCTCCTTTTGGTCTCTTTATTGCCTTCTCTCTTTGTTAAGAGCCTCATGTTCAGAGGTGAGCGTCATCCCAGGGAATCAGGAGTGCTTTGGGATGGGAGGAAGCCTAAAGCCCATCTCATCCCACACCTCCCACTGCCCCACGCTGCTCCAAGGCCCGTCCAGCCCAGCCCAGCCCACTCTGGGCTTCGGTGCTCCTGTGGATGAGCAGCTGACCCCTTGGAGGCAGGTGCAGCGTTCCTGGGAGACAGGAATACTCAAAGGTGAGCGCAGCCGTGGCTGGGCTGTGCTGGCTACGTGCAGGCTCCCGGGGCTGCTGTCAAGGATCTGGATCTGGGTATTTCCAGCAGGGCAGCTCCTGACCCGGTGTAATGCTGTATTAATAGACAGCAGAATGTAGAGCCGGGGCACCAAGACTGACAGCTGCTGGCAGGAGATTTGTGCTCAGGTCTCTAAATGTGTCCCTTGAAACTCCAGTTTGGCCAGCCTGCCGTGCTGGGAGCTGGCACCTCTGCTTCCCCCCCAGCTTCCTGGGCTCGGCCTGGTCCTGTTCTCTTACTTTGAGCTAAACTGGTCGAGGATTTAGCACAAGCTGTGTCCTCACGTGTCCATCCGAACTGGATGTGCCCCAGCACAACTGGGTGGGGACAGTCTGTAATTTCAGCGATGTTGCAGCTGTTGGAGTCCTAGTCAGAATTAAGGAACCAGGTTTAATTACTCGAATAAATGGTGCTTGTGTCAACAGCCTGTTTAATCTGCTGGGGTACTCCGAGGGCTGGGATTTTGGCATCACAGACTCGGCAGATGCTTGGAAGTCACTTGTGATATTTGTTTTACCTGTGCCTGTTCTCCTCATCTTTGCAGCTTTTAGGGTGTGTGAGAGGAGGTCTGGGTTGGATTTTAGGAAAAGGTTCTTCCCCCAGAGGGTGCTGGGCTCTGCCCAGGCCCAGCCCCGGGGCTGCCAGAGCTCCAGGAGCTCCCAGGGATGNTCTTTGCAGCTTTTAGGGTGTGTGAGAGGAGGTCTGGGTTGGATTTTAGGAAAAGGTTCTTCCCCCAGAGGGTGCTGGGCTCTGCCCAGGCCCAGCCCCGGGGCTGCCAGAGCTCCAGGAGCTCCCAGGGATGCCCAGGGTGGGATTGCTGGGGGGTCTGGGCAGCGCCAGGGGTCGATGATCCTTGTGGCTCCCTTCCAGCTTGGGACGTTCTGCGATTCTGGGAGCAGAGCTTGGCCCTCTGTGGTGTCCCCACTGTCCTCTGTGGTGTCCCCACTGTCCTCTGTGGTGTCCCCACTGTCCCTCTGCCTGCGGGGCTGCCCCCAGGGTCCTGGGTCCTTCACGCCATTATCGAATTATTGCTGCCTAATTTAGCAAATACTTCAAAAGCCCTGGGGTTGCCTCCCCCAATTAGTGGTGTCCCTGGCCGGGCAGTGATTCATCCGAACAGAATTAGGCACAGGCAGGGCGTGAGAGCCGAGCTGGAGCTGGGAGCAGGGAGCTGCGGGTGGGTGTCCTGCGGGAGCTGGGAAACCCCTCGGAGCTGTCCCAGTCTGCAGCTGCAGGAGGAGCTGAGGCTGTGAGAGGGCAGAGACACCAGCCTGGGTGCTCGACGAGCCATGGGCACGGCTGGGAAACGAAAAGAGGGAGAACATAAAGTGAGACATGGAAGCTGCCACGGCAGAGCTGGGCGGCGTTCCCAGAAGCTGGGGAGGACCCCTTGGATGAGCTGGGGTGCCCGGGCTCACCCCCAGCGCCCCTCCCAGCTCCTCCTGTCTGCCTAAAGCCCTGTCCTGTCTCCCTCCCCATCCTCCTGATCCCGGCTAGAGCCAGAGAGAACCGGGAAAGCATTCCCAGAAAGATTCCCAGTGTCCCTGGGTGACTCCTGCTTGTCACCCTGGTGCTGGGTGGCCTCCTGGGGACATCTGCCCCCCACGCCGGGGTACCCACCCACCCAGCGGGGCTCTGGCTGGCCCAGGAGCACCAGGGAGGCACTGCTTTCCCAGCAGTGGCTCTGGATGCACAAGGGCTGTGCTGAGTTGCCCACTGCGGGGTGCCCAGGGATGGGGTCAAGCTGCCCAGGGGTGGCACAGGGTTACAGGGAGTCTGCACTGAATTCCTGGCAGGAACGCTTTGGGTTGGAGAGGACCTCCCAGCCCATCTCTCCAACCATGGACAGGGGCACCTCTCACCAGACCAGGGTGCTCAGAGCCCCGACCAGCCTGCCCTCAGACACTGGGGTGCCACTGGGTTGTCCCCCGAGGGCACTGAGCTCATAGCACCATCAAATGTCTTGGCCTGGAAGGGACCCATAAAGATCCTGCTGCTTTCAGGACATCCTTCCCCTAAACCAGGCGGCCGTGGCCTCATGCAGGCCAATTACACCTGCCCCAGGCTGTCCAGGGGTGCACGGAGGTGCCCAGCAGGGCAGGAGCTGCTGGGATGTCCGGGGAGGTGTTGGGTGGCCCCAGCAGCCGCTGCAGTGGCCACTGCAGGGCGGGTCAATGGCCAGGACGGGTCACAGAGCCCAGCAGTGTCACAGGAGCCCCCAGAACGCGGGCACTGGCCACGGAACCCCCGGCCATAGCAACGGGGCCGGGCAGAGCCGGGCAGAGCCGGGCAGCGCCAGCACCACCGCCACAGCCAGTGATGAGCAGCAGCACCCCCAGCCCTGAGCGGAGCCTGCCCTCGCAGCCAGGGGCGAGCTGTGCTCGGCCAGGACGCAGCGCCAGCGCAGCAGGTACTGCCCCCGGCCCCACACCTCCTCCGGCCCCCAGACACGCCGGGCAGGGCGGGCAGCAGCTCCCGGGGCTGGAAACTCCGATCCTGGCGTGGCTTGCATCCCACGGGGGATGCAAGGGTGTTTGTTTCAGCTGGAAATGTGTGGGAAAAGGAATCCAGTCGATCCCCAAAGATTCTTCTCTCTTGTCTGTCCGTGTCTAAAGGGGAAGGATTTATTGGCAGGGTGGGGGCCAGGGAAGGCTCAGGAAGGTCAGTAAGTGGCACTGAGATGGGGAATGGCAGTGGCCTGTCCCCAGCAGGGACAAAGGCTGCAGTGGCTGGTCTGCGGGAACGCGCAGGGGAGCTGAGCACAGACACCTCAAACTCGGCTCTGCCAAGGGGGCTCTGAGCCAGCCACCCCTTGGAAAAGCTTTTGTGCAGAGTTTGGGGGTGAGGGTGTCCCCCTGCCCTTCCCAAAGCCTTTGGCCAAGCTGGATCTGGGATGATCTCGCTGGCCGGGGTTGGAAGGGACCACCCCTGCCACGGCAGGGACCCCTCCCACTATCCCAGGCTGCTCCAGCCCCATTTCCAGCCTGGCCTTGGGCACTGCCAGGGATCCAGGGGCAGCCCCAGCTGCTCTGGGCACCTGTGCCAGGGCCTGCCCACCCTGCCAGGGGAGATCATTAGATTGACAGGGAAAATGAAAGAATAATTGGAAATAAGGGATTAAGGAATAAGGAAAACAAAGGTATACGATCTGTCATCCTCCTTAGCAGCCATGATTTGTTTCTCTCCTCACACAAGATACCGACAGCGAAGTTGGTATCACATCCCTCCCTATCCAAATGCTTGGGATGCTCTCAGAGGGGATTTACCCCGGGAGGTGGAGGGGATGTGTGGGTGCCCTGGGCAGGGCCGGTCCCATCACCAGTTGGGCGTTGCTGTGGGAGGCTCCACAAGGAGAGGAACTTTCTGAGCGGGGTTTTCTTCTGCCCCCTTTGTGCAGGACCTGCACCGGCAGCATTCCAGGATGGAACTCCACGGCTATCCCTTAAAAGCCAAGTTTAACCAGCCACGGCCACCACCTCCCAAGGCGCTGCCGGCCACCGGCACCACGCCGGCCAGCCACAAGAGCCACATTCCCAGTCACCCCGAGAGATGCAGCCTGCCGTGGATTCCCGGCTCCTACTACAAAGCAGCTGCCCTCAACCCCACCTTGTCTCCCCTCACCGAAAACTTCCCAGGGCTTCCCCCCACCAAGATAGTTCCCTTTATTTCCGAGAGACCCAACGGTGTCTTCACCCGGCACTCGCTGGATGACTGGCACAGGTCCAACCTGACCAACTACAAGGAGTCGGAGACCACGCGGCACAACGCGGAGCGCCTGCGGGCCGACCTGACCCGCACCATCAAGGACGTGTACCAGCAGGCCAAGAGGACCCAGGGGGAGAGCACCAAGAACCTGGGAGAGCGCATCAACGACATAGAGTACTGGAAGTCTGAGCTCTGCATCGAGCTGGACGCCATGATCAGGGAGACCAATTCCCTGGCGGACATGCAGAAACGGCTGGAGAGAGCCTTGGCCGACACCGAGGGCCCCTTCCAGGTACAGACCCTGCATCCCCCAGCCCGGGCATCTGCAGCCGCTCAAACCTCTCATAAAGTTCATCCCGGCTCTGTAACGTTGGAAAGTTTTCATCAGGAGCCCGTTAGTCGAGTCAGCGATAAACAAATCCCCTGCATCTGCTGCACCCCCTCCCAGAGCACATCGCCGCAGCGTTTGTTGAACCAAATATTTCTGTATCCAAAATCCCGGCTCGGGACACAACAGCTCCATGTCATGCTGTGGGGCTCTGGGGCGGTCAGCACCGAGCCTGGCACGGGTCCCTGCATTCAGCTCTGGGGGCCCGGGGACGCGTGGGCTCCTCCCACGGACTCCGTGCTGCTGCTGTCCGCTCACCCGGCTGCCCCGGGCGGCGTTTGCCAGGCTGCCATCCCGTGCCTGTATTTTCCTCTCCTGCCTTCCCTGCCGTGGCCGCAGTCCCCGCAGGGAGCCCCGTCCCTGCCGCGGCACTGACGTCCCGACGTGTCCCCCGCCAGGTCGCTCACAAGTGTTTGCTCAACCGGGAGAAGAGGATGGGCATCGACCTGGTCAATGACGACGTGGAGAAACAGCTGGTCACCGTGAGTCTGGCAGTGCTCGCTTTCCCCTGAACTCCCCGGAAGGAGTTTGCCAGCCCTGGTCCCTCACCGGCCCTGCAGCGCTGCTGGGCTGCTGAATCCTTCGCCCCCAAACCTGCTGGGGCGGGGCTGGTGCTCCCCGCCAGCAGCATTTCCCTGGGAGGGGAAGGAAGAGCTGGGAACGGGCCGGGTTTGTGTGGCCTGTCCGGGTCCTCTGACCCTCCTGGAGGAGTCTGGAGGTGCCTTCAGAGCCCCCCTGCACAGATCTCTCTGTTTTTGTAAGGTCTGTAGCTCATTCTACACGTTGCACACACAGATGGAGAGGGCAGCGAGCGCCCCACAGCTTGTCTGCTTTTCCCAGCTATTAGTTGGGCTAATAAAAGATATTAATTACGCTTTCCCCAGCTCCGCTTTGCTCGGGGCACCGTGGCTGCAGCAGGGCTGTCACTGTGTGCTCGGGCAATGGGTTTGATAGGAATCATAAAAACCTGCACTCTTGCCTGCCTTTATCTAGGCTGCTCTAAATCATGCACTAAAAGCAAACACGGCACAGCAAATGGGATCCTAATGCAGGGTGCAGCTAAATGTAATCACTGCAAAAGCCTCACAAAACTGGGAAGGAAATTGCAGCCCCTGGGCCTGTGAAGCCACTGCTCTCTTAGAAGATTTTTCATTAAGATTCAGGCCCTGAAAAACTAAAATATTGGTTTAAAGGTCATGAGGGTTTAGGAAAATTATCAGAGCTGGTATCTCCATAACGCCATTAGGGTTTTTTAATGTTTGGGATGCATTTAGGCTGTGCTTTCAGCTGGCTCCTGCAGACAGGAGGGATCGAAAATCCCTGGGTTTGGAGCACTATTTCCTGTCTCTGGAAAGCTTCATGGCTGCAGTGGGCTGAGAGCAGCACGAGCCTTCCTCCAGGGGAGCTGAACCCTGCTTAGAACTGACTGGGGGTTTACACCGACCTCCTCTTGTCCCGTATGGATGGGATTTTCTGTGGGCAGGAAAAGGCCCTGGGATCGGGATGGGGATGTGTGGCACTGCTGGCCCAGGGCACTGCGCCCGTTCATGCCAGGTCAGGATCCAGCCCTGTCTCCTGGTAAAGAGAGCAGCCCTGGCCAGTGATGTCTGGATGGGAAAACTTGGGAGCCCACCCTGAAAGAGATTTCGGAGGCCTCGGCTCTGCCCACAGCCTCCTGCTGTCCCTGGCTGTGGGCACAGCCCCTGCTGTCCCCT
>VWZN01017001.1:217428-228975 GCA_013396955.1 Regulus satrapa | reverse complement strand
GTTTTCAGGGTTTTCAGGGTTTTCAGGGCTTGCAGGGCTTGCAGGGTTCTCAGGGTTTTCAGGGTTTGCAGGGATTTCAGGGTTTGCAGGGTTTTCAGGCCTTGCAGGGTTTTCAGGGTTTTCAGGCCTTGCAGGGTTTGCAGGGTTCACAGGGCTTGCAGGGTTTGCTGAGAGACATGGGCAGGGTTTTCAGGGTTCTCAGGGTTCTCAGGGTTCTCAGGGTTCTCAGGGTTTTCAGGGTTTTCAGGGCTTGCAGGTTTTCTCCTGAGAGCTGCTGTCCCGTCCTGCTGAGCCCCCCAGAGTAAGACGTGGCTGCGATGCCGTGGGCAGCAAACGCTTGGCATCTGCAGCAGAGCCAGGGCACCACAATCGAGTCGTGCCTTCCCTTTATATTCTTGGAAGTTCTGAGGAAAACATTTATTTTAGTCATTGTGACAGTTTCCTTTTGTTTTTGCTTTGCTGACCGAAGCAGCTGCTTTTCAAAAACCTTTTAAAGAGCAACCGTCTGGTTTTGCTTACAGAAAACAAAACAAACAGCTGCTTTTCTGTAACCAACATTTACTTTAAGGAAAATTCTTGCTTTTAATGAAAATTGGGACAAATGATTGATCATAGTTTTGTTGGATTTTTTTTTTTTCCCTGCAAAAACTGTGATTTCCAGTGACATGTCTCCAGCCAAATTTCCATTTGGATGGGGAGTGCACAGCCAGTTCCTGCCTGTCTGGGCTCACCCAGGAATCAGGGGATGTCTGCTTGGGTCCGTGACCCTGCAGGGTGCAAGGAATTACCCAGGGGAGCCCCCAGTCCTGCTGGCTCCCGTTAAAATGTTGGAACACTGGCTCTGCAAGGACAGCACTGGTGGGCAGGGGCTGCGGCTCTGTGCTGAACCAGAGGGTTCGACTCATTGATCGTAATTAATTTTTGCCTCTCAGAGGGAATCCCCTTTGAAAGGGGATGGAGAAAAACCTGTTTTCCTCCTGTGCTTGTAGCGCTGGCTTCCTCTGCCAGAGGCACAGGAGCAGGGATTCCTGGCAGCTGACTTCTCCTGAAGCTCATCCATTATGGATGCAGCTGCCTGGGAAGGGCTGTCCCCACAAGCTGTCGGTGTTCCTGTGCCTCTCGGAACCTTCAGCCGTGCTCCAGGAGAACGTTCCCATCACCTTCTGTGCTTTCCACCCCATGCCCAATGTCCTTCCAGCTCCTGCCCCTGAAATGGGTCCCTTGGACAAAGCTGGGTCCCTGACCCAAAATTCCTGACAAAACACCAGGAAGAAGATTGCCCAAATTGAGCTCCAGACCGTGCCCAAACTCTTTGGCTTTTCATCTCTTTGGGGACATGGAGCCTGGGCATGGAATATCCACCAGACGCTGATGTTGGAGTGGGCTCAACAGCCCAGGGCTGTCCGGTCCTTTCTCTGCAGTGCGGGACCCTCTGCTGGGACACAGGGACACTCCTGTCCCTGCCACCAGGGCCGAGGGAGGGCAGGGGGCTGCGAGGGAGGAACAGGCTCCTGGCAGGGACGGGGGGAGGGTTTGGAGCTGAAATCTTGAGTCTTCCCTCCGTCCCCTGGGACCACGGGCCTGTCCTGCTGTCACTGGGCTGGGGACACCACAGCAAGCCCAGGGCTCAGAGGGGCTGCTCTGTCACCTGCCTGTCACCTTCGGGCTCGTCCAGGGGCCCCCAGCCCCAGAACAGGGGACGCAAGGCACAGGGAAATTACAGAAGGTAAATGGATCTTCCCATTTCTCTCCAAACCAGTTATTAATCATATCTAATTTACATATTCATTAACCATAATACGCACCACGTTTTTATTAATGTGGCAAAGAAACAATTACAGGTGAAAAATGGCTTGTCTGTTTATTTTATGCAAGGATCTCGTTCCTCATTTGCATGAGTTAAAAAATTGATGTTTTTTTTCCTTGCCACACAAAAAAAGAAACTGCTGGGGACACGTCCCAGCCTGGGCCCATGGAAGAGCAGCTGGGGAGCCAAGCCACTGGCGCTGGGGTGTTTTCTTCTCTTTGGCCAGGAATGGGTTATTCCGAGTCGGTCCTGGGCTGGGACAAGGGGGAGCAGCCTGGAGCAGGGATTTTCCATCCAGCGCTGCCTCCTGTTTGAAGGGTTTCAGGAGGTGCCTTGGGAAGGTTCTGCAAACCAGCGCAGAAATCCTCTCTGTGCATTTCCACTCAAGCAAGAGAAATGTGAGGAGCAGAACTAACAAATGAATATTCAAAGTTCTGAGCTGAATATAAAGGGGAGCCATCCAATGGTCAATAGTTTCCTTTATTCTCATGGAAGTGAGATGAAGTTTTGGGTTAAAATTCTTGAGGAGCTACATGCCCAAGTCCTTCCCACATCCCTCCCTGCAGTTTTATGATGAAAATTACTGGATTTCAATACATTTTTGTGAATCAGGCAAGAGCCACTAATTCAAAGGGGAAACTTTGTTCTTCCCATTACCATTTCTTTGGTCCAGAAAGTTGAACTGAACTTGACTAAAATGATGTGGCGGAGAAAAAGTACATTGTTGGTTAAAGTCCTGTATGGTGAGCTGCCGTGGGTGAGTCGTGGTGTAGGGGGAACCAGGGGAGCTGCCCCTGCAGCCCCAGCAGGGCTGGCTTGCACGGACCAGCTCCTTTCTGCCGAGGATGCACACCCCAGGGAGCTCTGTCGCAGGGCTCTGCTTTCATCCTCACAGCAGAGCTGCTTGCCTGCAGTTTGGGGATGCACATGCCAGCACTGCCTCAGCCAGAAAAACACAGGAACAGCACACAGGGACATCACAGAGTGCTCGGTGGGATCTGCTGGAAACCAGTGGGCATTGCTGTTCTCACTCTCCAGAGGGGAAACTGAGGCACAGGGGACACCTTGAATGCTTCTGAGCAGCCTGGGGTTGGAAAGAAATGATCTTTAAGCTCCCTTCCAACCCAACCCAACCCAACCCAACCCAACGAACCCAGCCCACTGCATGGTTCTGGGGTTCTCTCTCGATGGCATAAATTCCCTGGGCAGGACGAGTGCCTCCCCAGGAGCAGCAGAGCTGTGCCTTGCCTGGACCCAGCTGCTGGCGGCTGCTGTGACTGTCACCCTGAGGGCTTGTCAGGACTGGCTTTCTCTGCCTTTGCTCTGGCCAGTCCATCGGCCCTGTGACAGGAATCACCTTCTTGATAAAGTCTGTGATTACCAGGCTGCCTGAATCCCAGCCCTTCCCCCTCCTGCCCTCCTCAGCCCGGGGTGCCAGCTCTGCTCTCCAGTCCCTTGGGGTGGTCAGGGCTCCCGGCTCAGCACAGGACGCTGCTCTGGCAGGCTCAGGCCCCGTCTCTGCAGAGCCTGGGGGAAGCAATGCCTCTCCCAGCCAGCTGCAAGGAGCGTGCCGCTGTCGGATTTGCTGCCGAGCCGTTCCCAGCGAAGCCCGGAGATTTATCAGCAGCGAAGCCGGGGCAGCCAGTTTTCATCAACTCCATTTCTGCATTGTTTTCAGCCCTGTTAACCCCAAACCATCTCCCCCTGACCACTGCACTCCTTCGTTTCCATCGGTGCTTTTCTTCTCTCCTGAGCCCTTGAACAACCTGGCCGAGGCGAGCTGGCCATGGCACAAATCACATCCGTTCCAAGGGGAAACGTTGATGCTTCTGCGTCATCCCGTGGCGCATCTGGGGTCCCGGGGGCCCAAATACCAGCCCTGCCCGGCCTGCCAGGGAAGCAGGAGGAAGAAAAATAAATGTGATGACAGTTGGGCTCTTGCAAATGAGTCGTGGTCTGAAAGAAGCCAGAATAAGCACCTCGCACCGACTCGCACGCCGGGCTGCAGCGACAGCGCAGGGGGAACGTGCGGCGTTCACACCGTGGGGGCAGAGGTCTGCAACATGAGCAGCCCCGCTCAGAGAGGCAGATTTCCTGCCCAATAATGCTCCAGGAAATACCTGGGCACTTGCTGCTCAGCCGTGTCCAAGGGCAGCGCGCGGAGCAGGAGGAGGGAGAGCAGCAGAGGCTCCTCCAGCCCAGCTTTGGGGGCACAGCCCTGTCCAGGTGTGTGCTTGAGCTCGGGAAACCATCACAGGTCCCCTGTGTTTCGGCCAGTGTGCTTCAGCCTGAGCTGTCTGGCCTAAAACCCGCTCCAACCTCATGCACAGAGATGTGCTTTGAGCCTGAGCTTGGGTTCAGCTGCTCCCAGAGGAACTGAAACGGGCTGCTTGCCTTCACCGGGGCTTCAACACACTGGGGACGGGCTCTGGGCTCAAGGACAGGCTCCAACTCCTGAGGGCAGGAGAATTTTGTCTCCATCTCCTTCTCAGTGAAGAGTTAACTTGGGTCTGCACAGTTTGGGGTTTATTGTCCTCCAGTGTCACCAGGCAATTCCCTGGGCTGCTTTTTCCAGCCTTTTTAGTGATTTCCTTTCGTCTCCTTCCTGCACACCACGGGTCCTGGGTGGTTTGTGCACACTTGGCTGTGGCTCAGATCCCCGTGGTCCTCTCCATTCCTCCAGCCCTGGGTTCCAGTTAACTTTTGCTCCACCAGAAACCTGGAAAACTTCTCCAGCAGTGCCAGAAAGCTCCTGCAGTTGATATTTATTAAGGCTTTTTCTGCCTGTAAGAAATGTGAAAGCCAATCCAAGTGATTGATCGGCCCGATCTGCTTTGCTCCCCACTTTCTTGGCCAGGTTGAGATTTGGCTTGGATGAGTGAAATCTGGAATTCTCTTCTGAGCAGCAGCGTGGTCGGTCACAGCTCCTGGTGAGACAAAAGAAAGACAGAATGGGGCCAGGCAGGGAGAGCCAGGTGAGACTCTCAGCTGAGCCCCTGCCTGTCTCACCTGCGCTGTGGTGGCTTCCAGGGATCCTTCCCAACCCTGGTCAGCTTTAACTTGGGTCTTATTTGTGCAAACCGTCTGCATCCGGAGCTGCATCTGCCCCTGCTTGCTTGGGAGCAAGCCACAGCTCCTGCCTTAAAGCAGGGCCAAGTCCCAGCAGCTCCTCGTGTCCCCTAAATCTGGAGAGGGTTCTGTGTCTGCTGCTACACCCCCTCCAAATCCTTCTGCTCGCAGCTGCCCTTCCCACAAATGCGCCAGGGCAAACAAACAGCCTGGTCCCACACTCGGTGCCCGGTTAATCCGTCGGAGCATCTGGGGAGATGTGTCAGAGCCCCCGGCAGCTCCGGGCCTGCAGGGCCGCGCTGCCAAGCGGGAGCTTCCGACCAAAAAACCTCCACACGTTTCTGCTGCGGGCAAAGAGCCCGGGGTGGGGTGGAATGTGGGAGCAGACGGCGGCTCCGGATGGCAGCGAGGAGCTGCTGAATCACCCGTCAGCGCCGGGGAGGGGTGGCAGAGCTGTGGGAAGGTGGCGAAGCCTGGCACGCTGCAGGGGCCGGGCGTGCCGGGCTGCGTCTGGGCAGGAGCCCCAGCTGCAAACCGGGCTCAGAGCCACTGCTTCCAAGGAGACTGGGAGTCCTGGAATCGGGAAGAAAACTGCCCAGCCGTGCCTGCAAGCAGCGTGCTGCTGCTGCTGTTCAGCCCTACAGCACAGGCACCGGTGTTCGGGTTACCGGTCCCGTCCCCTCTCCGCCGGGAATTGCATTCCCGGCCTCGTCCTGCCTCAAATCAGAGCCCGTCACCCTCGATTGTCCTGCTGGCACGAGAGAGTGCCTACAAGGGTGCAAGCAGTACCCGCTCAGTGACAGGCTGTGCCCGCCCGGTGTCTGCGAGCCAGCACATCCCAGGGAGCTCAGCAGTGGGTCAGGGACACGGCCCTGTGTCCCGGTGTCGCGCCCTTGGAGCAGGCCTGGCAACCTGAGGTGCTCCGCAGGGCAAGGCTGCAGAGTCTTGGTCATGAAGCTTCTGCTGAGACTTCTGTGGAGATTTCAGGTGGGAAAATGAGGGTGGGGTTAGGAGTTTCCCTGTAAATCCCAGCAAAGCCGGCCAAAAGCCTTTGCCCCGCTGTTCCCCAGAGCCCGCTGCTCCCTGGGTAAGTCCTCGGGGTGGTTTTGGTTCCTGGGGCAGACAGAACTGTGACTTTGGGGATGGGGAGCAGAGGAGACGCCCCCATTTTCCCACAGAGCCAAGGAGCTGTGAGGTCAGGCTCCAGGGATGCCTGTGCCATGAGCTCAGCCCGGACGGGGGGCGAGCAGGTGGCTCTGCCCCACAACACCCACCACCGCTCCTCCCCTTGCAAAAACCACCGGAGAGCCAGGGAGGACAACACCCCAGGGAAGAGGGACTGGGAAACTTTCCCCTAAAGTGGNTATTGTGAAGGATATTTTTTTTTTTTTTTTTTTTTTTTATAGAAGGAAGTAATTATCAGCAAGATGGGAAGCTTATGGTTGAAAACCATTTGGGCTTTTTTCAAAGAACGTTTCCAAATGGAACATGGGAGTGTTTAAACAAACACCTCAAAGCAAGACACAGCTTGGAAGTGGCGTTTAGGGGGAATGAAACAGCTCTAATCACACTGGTCCATTACTCCTGACAAGAGAGATGAGGAGTTGCTGAGCATCCCTGTCGAGGGGAGCCTGAGCTGGGTAAGAACGTGCCTGGAACAATGAGCTCATGTGTCTGTCAGCACGGGCTCCACATCCCATTTCCAGGCGCTGGGCTGTGCTGACAGCCTGGCCTGGGCTGGGAGCCCCTCTCCGGAGCAGCACAGCACAGCTGATTTTCCCTCAGCCCGCAGGAGCTGTGCTTGGGGCCTGTTTGTGCAGAGCTGGGAGCAGGGGCTGGACTCTGTTCAAGCGCTTCCACTGCCTAGTCCTAAATTTCAGGTTTTCCGCTTGCCTTGCAGGATTTGCTGAGGAATATTGCGCTGATTTCTGTTTGCACCAGGCCCGAGCCAAGCAGCAGCGTCTCTCACCTGCTGGGAATCATTTGTACAATGAAGCTGTTGATGGTTCTGTCTCATGGCCCGTTCCTGAATATCAGTGCTGGGAACAAAAGCAATAAAAGCCAATCCATCCCAGTAAGAGGCAGGTTTCTGCAGGGGCTTGGCACTCAGTGTGGAATTTCAGCAAAAGGACTTTCTTACCTCCACGGCTGAACAAGCCAGCCCAGCCTGGTGGGTTTTGTTCCCACAAAGGCCGCTGGGTTTTTGCAGCTGGGTTGGCAGTTTTCTATGGGATGGGCGCTGCCGTGCCCTGGGGTTGTTTCCACATGGGAAGAGCGGAGCTGTGTCCCTCTGCTCGGAGGATGTGACTCCGCTCTCGCTTCCACCTAAGCTGAGTTCAGCAGCTTTCCCCCGGCCTGGAGTACAGCTGGGAGAGGGCTGGGAAGGGGCTGTGACCCAGGGCAAGGGCTCAGCTCCCCTCCAGGGCTGCTGGTCCCCCCAGGGGACAGGAACGTGCTGCTGTCACTCCTGGTAGGCAGGAGGAGCATCTCGGGACCTGTTGAACAGAAGAATTTTAATTGGCATTATTAAAATGCTTTGCATGACATCCGAAGCTGGGGATGTAATTTGGGAAGCAGCCCTGTAATTTATGCCCAGATATTACTTGGCACGTTGGCTGCTCCGTGACAAAGGGAACTGAGAGGGAACAATGTTCCACCTTCTTCTTGCTCCTCCCACCATCTGCTCCCAATATTCCTGCCTGAGCACATAAAAACGTTCCTGTCCAGAGGAACTGGCCCAGCTCATCAGGCTAAATATGAACCATGTCAGAGTGATTATGGGAGAACAGGGCAGAAACGGCTTCAACATCCAGCCCCCCTCATTAATAGCTTGTTATTGGCACGACTGATGTGTGTTACCATCCCACACTACACTCAGCCAGTACATAAATGTTTTCCTTAGCATATTGGTAATGTTGCTAATTTATCTGTTACTGTCACACTGGGGCTGTTAGCTTTGAACAAATGGCTGTTATTAATCACTGGAGAGCTGTTAGACACCACAGCCGTGGTGTTAAATCAGCTCCGGAGTGGCACTTGTAGGAATATTCAAACAGGAATATAAAATTGCCTTGGTGCTGGGCGTGTGGTTGACGCCTCTGGGATGGGAGCCACGGGGTGCCTGCAAATGCTGCTCCGGTGCCCAACGTGCCCAGTGGAAATTCCTTCCTCTGAAGAGTAATTTCAGCTTAAGACCTTATTTATTATGAAGTTGCTTTGGGGTGGAGGAAAAAAAAAGGCAAAAATATCCGCAACAGTTGGAGCTGAGCGGTGTGGTTTAACCCCGGCTGTGCCGTGCTCGGGGGGTTTGGGGCTCTCTGATCAGCAAAGGGTTGGTGTTCCCTGCTGGAAGCTGGGGTTCCACGGGATCCTCCGTCTCTGGGGAAGAGAGGGTTAATTCTCCGTGCTAAGCTCAGCTCTCTGGGAGGCCGTGCCAGTGTGCTCATCTCTCCTGGGCACGGGTGTTTGTGGGATGGGAAGAGCAAAGGCCTTCAGTGCAGGAGAATTTGGGTGACATTGATGTTTTCACCTTTCTTCTCATCGGGGAAAACGGAGCCACGGGGGAGGAGCACCTGAAGCAGCCCTGGGCTGGTCTCAGGTGTCCCCTTCAGTCCTCTGCTCTTAGCAGGGGACAGGACGCCCCTGTCCCTCCTCCTCTGGCACGACAGGGTCTCTTTGGGATGGTGGCAGAAACAGAATCAAGAAATCCCAGAGTGGTTTGGGCTGGAAGGGCCCTCAGAGCCCACCCAGAGCCCCCCTGCCCTGGCAGGGACCCCTCCCACTGTCCCAGGCTGCTCCAGCCCCAGGGGCCAGCCTGGCCTTGGGCACTGCCAGGGATCCAGGGGCAGCCCCACAGCTCTGGGCACCTGTGCCAGGGCCTGCCCACCCTGCCAGGAACAATCCCTGCCCAATATCCGAACGAAATCTCTCCTCCTAAGTGGCAATTGTAGGTTAGACCTCCCTGCTCTAGCTGGGAAGCATCACTGCAGATCAGGCACCCCCAGGGCTGAAGGGAGGTGAAAGGAAGGGAATTTCCACAAGAGCTCGTTCAGAGTGGGACAAGTTTTAGACAAATCATTTGGGCTTTAATGGATTTGTGTTTTCCAGCAAGACACTGATTCATGAGAAACCTTTGATTCATGAGGCCTGCTGGACTCATGGGTCCATGATATAGATGGCTGCTGTAAGGGAGGTGCCAAAAGGCAGCCGTGAGTGGGAGATGCCTGCTGGTCACCTACAGTGCTCTACAAATGTTTCCTCCCCTGAAAACAAATGGAATTTGGCAGAGTTTTATGGCTGTTTTGGAAGGCCTGCTGTAATTTTTTAACTTCTCCCTCCCTTCTGTAAGCGGAGTCCGTTTGGAAGGACAAATCCCAGTAGCAGAGTGCTTTTGCCATTGACCTTGCAGTGGCAGACTGCAAAGGAATTTGCAGGGCTTTCGGGGTGCCGTGAAAATGCTGCAGCCCAGCTCTCTCACTGGCATTTCCCAAACCCACTGTAGGTTCACAGCTCTCTGTGGCTTCCGCTAACGCTGCCTCTGTACCTGCACCTTCTGCCACCGGGGGAGTTATCCAGGGAAATTCCTCAAGGGGCTGGGAATTGGCAGCAGTTCCCTGCTTGGAACAGCCCCACAGTGCCCAGGCACCAGGGGCTGCTGCTGGATGGGCTGAGAAAAGGCGCTTTTGTCTCCTTTTGGCCCTTCCTGCAGTGTTTTTCCATGCTGTCAGAGGGCTGGGGACGCGCGTGGGCTGGAGAAGGCGTGTGGGGAGCTGAAGGGTCCTTCCTTCCCAATGTCCCGGTGCTCCTGCTGCATTTCATGACCTGGGAGCAGCTGCACAGAGGTGCAGCCCCGGGCTCTGCCCTTCCTCTGATTCCTGCGTGGCTGTCCTGTGGATCTGTCACTGATTGGAGACCTCTCAGCTGGGTTCTCACCTTTGGGATCAACCTAATTGGGGGCCTTACTCAAAAAACCCACTGTGCAAAGGCAGAGCAGCCCCCAGGGATGGCCCAGCCTGGCCTCCTGCATAATTCAGGGATTCCCACAAATCCTGTCTGTGCTGAGGAGCTCATGAGGGCCTGAACACGTGCAGGGACAGCCAGGAGTTCCGAATTTGCACTTCTTCAGCCAAGATTTTGGAATTCGTACTTCTTTCCAGACAGTTTTGTTTAACTTTTGGTGGGCAGCCACTAAACCTTGCTGTAAACCTTTGCCTCTTGGTTTCAGAGCCTTCTCTGGAGGTTCTGTGATCGGGTCCCTCCTCTGGTGAATCAGCTCAGGAAATGGAGCATCCCATCTGCTGTCAGCGCTGCTTCCCATCACAGCTCCCCTGCCAGACAGCTGCCTCCCAAACCCTCCTCTGGCCATGCAATTAGCAGAAGGGGGCAGAGGATGGGGGGTTTTTCCTCAGCACACGGCACCATTTTCTCCCCTTGAGAAATTAATTCTGTGTTGGTTCCAAATGGGTGGCCCCAAAGATTGCAACCCTTCTCTAAACAAGGTCCCCCGGGGCTCCCCGGCCATCAAAGCCTTTTCCAGGCTGCTACACCCGTGTGCCACAGCTTGGTCTGGCTGCAGAGAAGGCTCAGGGATGCTCTCCCTCCGTGGCCAGGCAGGTTTGCTGCCAGCTCTAACCTTCCCTCGGCCTCCAAAGAGAGAGCAGTGTGTCAGTTGTTTTAAAAACCTCGCTGAATTTCCGCTGAGAGTCTCCCTCTGCACCCTCCAACAAATGAAAAAAATTTAAAAATTAAAAAATGATCAGTTGACCTCTCAGTCTCTGGGTGCTCTCTCGGGAGCAGCTGCTCCCCTGCACCTCCATTTTCAGAGCAGTGTCAGGGTAAGGAACTTTTCCGGGGGGGTTCCACCCTGCCTCTCCTCGGGACGCATTTCTGGCAGCCTGCACTGGAGATCCCCAAGTGCTCTTTGCTGGCTGACGGGCTGTGGGGCTGCAGGCAGGTAAAACACAGACAGAACTCATTAACTGCCTCGGTCCTTTACGCCCAGGCTCTTTTCTGGCTCGTAACAGAAACCCAGAGCCTGCCTTTTTTAAAACTCAGATCTAAACAGTAGCTGCTATAACATATTAGGCTGGAGTATGAACTCTGTATGAAAGATGAAGGGGAAATGATGAATTTCAAAAATGATCTCAGTGGGTCCTAACTTTAAAGCATCTGTAGAAATTCATTGCAAGTAATATGCTCTTAATTATTCATTTTCCTTGGCAGTGGTTAAAGAGCCAAGCAACGGCTTCTGTCTCTTTATATTTAGTCTGTTATTGTTTGAAAAAGGCCAGGGGGACGCCAGCCCTGGGCAGAAAGGATATTCCCCCCTACATCCACACACCCATATTGCAGCAGCCCCAGGAAAGGGGGATATAATCACCAGCAGCTGAGAGACAATGACATTTTTATGGAGCTCCTGGCAAACCTGCGGTGGGAGAGAGCCTGACAAGTCCTTGGCTTCCCACCGCATTCCTCCGAGAGCTGGGGCAGCTCCCAGTTCCTCCCAGCCCTGGAATCGGCTCCTGTTGGCCACGGGGCTGGGGCTGGGGCTGGGCAGTTCTGCGCTCCTGCTGGGGCAGGGATGGAGCAGGGATGGAGCAGAGATGGAGCAGGGATGGAGCAGGGATAGGGCAGGGATGGGGCAGGGATGGGGCAGGGATGGGGCAGGGATG